>JAQPZY010001662.1:2880000-3037500 GCA_029931535.1 Margaritifera margaritifera | reverse complement strand
AAAAACGTTGAGTACAATCTTGCGTGTAAATACTTTAACTGTACGGTATGTTTCGTGATGGGTATAGGCCTTAGTCCCGATAAACCCTTCTGTCCAAATAGGCGACCAATGGAAGCAACGTTCCAACTGAGAAGGTCCTGGACTTTGAAAAGAGTGCAGTTTATAAAGAAAAAATGTGACGTTATATTTTAGGGATTTTACCTTTTTTGGCCTTTATCTTTGTTTTGTATGTCTTTTTGTGTGTCTTTTTTAAGAGATTTTACAAAATCTTTACCTTTTATCTTTGTCTCAGGATACATATTAACTTTTGTTTGGAGGAATTTGTCTTCCTGGGGAAGTTGGCAAGGTTTTTGCCTTTACCGTGTTTGCTACCTGTCTTATGATTTGTACTATGTGGCCATGCATACATACATACATACATACATACATACAAGCATACATACATACATACATACATACATACATACATACATACATACATACATACATACATACATACATACATACATACATACATACATGCATGCATGCATGCATGCATGCATGCATGCATGCATACATACATACATACATACATACATACATACATACATACATACATACATACATACATACATACATACATACATACATACATACTATTAATGGGGTATTATATTCTGTATTGCTAGGCCGTGAAAGGGATCGAAGTTCTGTGCAATATGATTTGCAATTACCAAAGCCCGCTTCACCCCACCCCACCCAACCCCAAATAACAAGCTTCAGTATGGCGATGAACAAGTAAATTTTCATTAAACACTGTTTCGATACACACTTTTGGGATATAAAGTTGTTACCGAGTTAAATAAGAACAAAGAATAAACTACAGTCCATAGTGGATGGGCATCATCCATCTATATACATTAAATCCCAAACTCAATTTATCTGCGGACTTATATCAATAATACACATTCTACTTAAAACCTTTCACACAATTCTTCACAATATTATACCTCAGTCATGATAAATTTATGAGCTACGGCATTTATAGACACTGCCTGTCATCCGATCCCGACATTTTGTGTAAAACTATACAATAAATAAATAAATTTGATAAATGTCAGGGTATTTTCATTTTAATTGGATTGAATCGCTTTCTGTCACAACAATGGATGGCAGTACTAGGTACTAGATTGTCAAGTCTTACATTATACATCAGTGATCAAAATATTATTTAGATTACATTATCCCCAGTGGGAACAGTATGATAATTTAGGGTGAATATTATATCTTGAGTATTAAATAGATAATAACGCTTCTGTATGGAACTATTAGTGTTTCTAAAAGTGCTTCAAATTAATTCAGCTCTATTTTCCCATTAATGCTGGGAAAATTGTTCAGATAATTACTAAAATATGAAACTACAGCTTTAATTATTTGTTGAATATTGTACAAAAAGATTTAAAGAATAAACTGAACAAGACGCCCAAGTGAGACTGATATCGCGTGCATAGGTTAATAATAATAATAATAATAATAATAATAATAATAACTATTTTCTGAGGATAATACATTTGGTTCTGAATCAACCAATCTTACGTGTAGTCCTCAAATAATAGAATAATAAAACTATAAATGCAATATATATGTACAAATAAAATTCTTACTTACTACAGTGCCTAACACACTCACATATAATCATAAAATAGGCGTACACACACATATAGACATTAGATTAAAACATACATAAGATACGCATGTAGGTTTGGGAGATGGTAAAGTAAATTGGGGGATATCCAAGTTAGATATCTCTAGCATAATCAGAAAGAAGAAATTTGTGAAACGCGTTCTTAAAAGAAAAGAGTGGATGGTGTTTCTTTAATATCATTGGGAATGATATTTCACAGCACTGCTGCAGAATATGTAAATGATGTTTTGTACATGGTCGTGTTTAACTTAGGCAAATGAAGATTAGAGTTCGAAATAGACTGTAGATTGTGTGAATGGATTTTGGAAGCTGGAATTAGGAGATTATTAATGTATTATATAGCCATGTTAAGAAAAGATTTACATGTCAAAAAAGTTATAAAGTACTTTACTCTATAATTAAAAAAATAACCACTGAAAATTAACGAATAAATGAGAGAATGGATAGTTTTTTCTTGTAATAATTCTAGCGGTTAGTTTTTAGAGTTTAATTATCTGATTAAGATTAGTAGCATTTCAATTTCCCCATATGGTTCAACAATAATCAAACAAAGGCAATATATATATATATATATATATATATATATATATATATATATATATATATATATATATATATATGTATAGTGAAATTATAATGTAGAGACAAACAGTCATACATACAACTACATATTTCTATAAATAATATTATTTATAGAAATATGTAGTTGTATGTATGACTGTTTGTCTCTACATTATAATTTCACTATCAGTTTTCATTAGAGACTCATGTATCTTTCTGATCCCGTTATACATATGATATTTTTATGATAAAACATATCATTTATGACGTTATGCCAATGACGTAATTGTTTATAAATATATAGACGTCATCCGTTTCTTTCAAAAACATTTTGTGCCTGAAGAAGCATATAGTAAATGCGAAACTAGTCGCACAAATTTATCGGCGTTTGTGTTGTTTCTTTATTTCAAATATATATACAATACATTTTGCATTGATTCTGGCATAGACGAAGACAGTCTGTTCAATATGGCTGTTCTGGGTGATATTACAGATAACACGCGCTTTACTAGTATTTGATTTTCCCATTATAAATGCCTGTTAATAATCACACCTAAATGTTTTTGATTTTCTATGTTATTGAATTTAGTTTCCTGAGCAAATATATTGATATCCTATAATTTCTTTATTCTTTGCCTTGATCCAGTTGTAATACAGTTAATTTTGTTGTTGCTGCTTTCTGTGTTTAATTGCATTTTGTCGGTTTTGCACAACAATATAACAGTCTCAACGTCCTATTATAAATTTTGTTCAAGGGAAGGGATGACATGTAAGGTTGAGTCATCCGCAAAAAGATCAGCTTCAGTGGCTTTCACATGAAGTGGTAAATAATTAATGGAAAGGTGAAAGAGCAAAGGGCCAAGAATAGAGTTTTGAGGGACCCCACTTTGGACGTATTGTAAAGAAGATATAGTATTGGCCACATAAACGTACTGTTGCCTTCCTGTTAGGTAAGAATCAAATCAATCAAACGAATTATCGCTGCTTTTGTATTCCTTGGGTGTTTTCACCAATATTTCATGATCTGCTAAATCAAACGCTAGTTTCAAATCCAAATAAATCGCTCCGATTGTTTTTCCGTCATGTATAGCTGCTAGTCATGTATCATCCACTTTTGTGAGGGCAGTTCGGCATGAATGCTTTTCTCTGAAACCTGTTTGTGAGTTATATAAACGATTATATTTCCTTAAAATTCGGCGAAAATGAAGGGCGATGTGTTTTGGTTGGTTAAATTTATATAGGTCGATAATTGTTTGCTGACGATCTATCAACTTGTTTAAAGGCTGGGAACACTTCGGCTAATTTCAGATTAGTTGGAAAGATTCCAGTAACAGTGCTTGAATTTATCAAGCTAGCAAATGAAGGGGCAGCAACATGATCTGATAGTCCTGGTATTTTTGGTGAGATTTCATCTAGTCCTGTTGCTTTGGTACCACAACATTTCTCTAAAATATCAATAACATATTGAACACACATGTAAGTGATCTGGAATGATATATGAGATGAAACTTTCGACTATGCAAAATCTATAAGGAATGAAAAATTTTGTGATATGGAAGAATGTTCTCCAGGTATTGAAGCTAATGATGTGAATATCTAATGGCTCTGTACTAGTTCGACGACCTGTTTTTAATTCTGAATAGATATCATGAACTTTTGAACTTGAATTAAAATTAGGAAAATGTTTATGCGATTAATTCTTTTACTAAATTTCTGTGCTTTTGTAACTTCGTGTCACGCTGCTTGTGACAGAAATTACGCAGTTTCATGGCTTCCCTTATTTCAGAGTTAAACCAGTCAGGTTGCATTATTCGCTTTAACCTTTTGCATTTAATTGGAACATGTGGATTTAGGACTACAAGAAAAAGTGCAGTTCAACGTTGTACATCAAGGTCTGGATTTATAAAAGTATGTTGACAATTACTTAGAACATATATCAAGTCGGTCAGAAAGGTATGTTCACGGAAACGGTTGTGGGATCGGTACTTTATAGTGGTATGGACCTTTTCAAATAGTTTCCAGGACTTGTTTCTTATGGCACAGATTGGATAGTGGTCAATAACAGAATATGTTGGAACGAATGTCTCGACTATAATTGCAGGGTCCGAAGAATAAATGTGATCGATTAACATTATCGACTTGTCAGTGACTGGAGTAGGGGACTGTATCATTTGAGTGAGATTATATATTTGTTTAATATCATTCCATTAACCTTGCCGGTCTTCGTCAAATCAGTTTCGAGATCATCCATTACCAAAAGTTTTGAGCTAAAGTTAGAAGCAGTAGATAATTCATTTGAAAATCTCTCAAAACGATAGTGAATTTGGAGGAAGAAAGAGAGAGCACAGAAGGATGGGCTTAGACGATGGTTGTTTCAGTTCAATCCAAATTGTTTCCACCTCAGATGATTCTATATCCATGCTTCCTTTATATATATATATATATATATATATATATATATATATATATATATATATATATATATATATATATATATATATATATCCGTGAACTCACAATGTAGAGACAAACAGTCGTACATACAATTATATATTTATAACTGATATATATGCATACAACATATCAATTCATTTATTAAAATTTTATATAATGCATTAGTATTAAGGCCATTGGGATACAAAGTATCAAATCTAACCGATGAATCCAGTAACTTTCTGTAATCAGTCTGTTCATCTCTCCATGCACAATATTGATTGGCATAAAAGCAAAATCACGTAAAGAGTGATTTTTTGTATTAAAATGTATTGAAACATTAGAGGAGAACTGAGGATTCATACAATTTTTATATCAAAGTGGCGATTATTCATTCTATTACAAACTTGTTGGAGTGTTTGTCCAACGTATTGCATGTTACATTTTTTACAGGTTATCAAATAAATTCCATCAGTTGAAATGGAGACAGTGTTATAACGTAGAGAAAACAATTCTTTTGTATTGGAGCTACTAAAAATAGGTACTTTCTCTAATATTTGTACATTGAGAGCACCGACGTCTGTTACATTTAGATGCTGAAAAGCATATTTTTATATTTTCTGTCGGTTTAGTTCTGATCACAAAATCTTGCAAATTCCTAGGTCTTCATTAAGCAAGAATTGGCTTGCTTTTGTAAAGTGTATTTACGCTGTTTTTATTTAATAAGTTGAGGAGACTCCAATATTTATTAATTGTAAGGCCTATATTTGGTAATGAAGGATTATATTATATTATGAAAGGAATTATATTTTTGTCTTCGTATATTCTGCTGTGTTTAAGGCATTATTTTGAGTAAGAATACGGGCTTTATCCAAAGCAGTATAATTCCTGCTTTGGAAATATCTTTTTAATTCATTCAAAGAATTTTGTAATTGACAATCGTCTGAAATGATATGTCGGTATCTTATAGTCTGGTTATAAGGTATACTGTTTTTACATGACCTGAAATGAGAAGACAAATATTCCACATACTGGTGGATATTGGTTTCTTTGACATGAACATTTGTGAAGATAGTATTATCAGAATTTTTCATCACATTTACATCTAAAAACGATACATGCGTACTGGATGCAGTATAAGTAAATTTAATTGTGGGGTGAAAATGATTTACCCGATCAATAAAATTGTGTAGTTCTTCGGAGTGTTTACAGTTCATAAAGATGTCATCTAAAAATCTTAACCAAACAGTGGGATTAAATTTCTCGTTTTCAAGAAAATCTTTTTCTGATTTACACATGAAAAGAGAAGCGTATGAAAGAGTCATAGGATAACCCATATATATATATATATATATATATATATATATATATATATATATATATATATATATATATATATATATATATATATATATATAAGTAGACCGTCTCCTTCTTGTACTCTGTCTTTCCGTTCCAAATGGAAACCATCGATGGACACTGTTTGATTATTAGTATTATCATTAAGATATGTTTCGCAGAGTCCTAGAATGTCAATCTGAGGGTTATTGAATACAGTATGCTTGAGTTTATCTAGTTTTGGGTTTACGTTCTGAATATTGAGATTTACTATATGTAAACCCTTTCCTTTAAAAAGTATTTTCGAACTAGAATCAGATTGAGAGGTTCCTGTTCAAGACTGGTTCGGAATAGACGGTGTCCATTAACCTGTTCGGTAATAAAGGCAATGTCCTTTAATTGAGATAAGCAAGGCATTTTGTGGTCAGTGGTAGTTAAATATGCAACCTTAAAGAACGTGTTCCCTTCCTGACATTGTAGTTAATATTGGTTAAGATATCAAACTGATTCCGGAGATTAAATATCAGGTTTCCCCCAGAAAATTCATAACGGGACTTGTAGGTTACTACAATTAACCATGTAATTTCGAATTCTTGTATAGTTTTTAAAACATATATTTGTATCAAACTAACACGAACTCTTTGATTTTTCTTCCTACAAGATGGCCTATTGAGCCAGATAACAAAAATACTCAAGAATAGTGGCAAGGAGCAAAAGTGATGCATATAACCAAATTATTTCTAGATGTTAATAATATACTGGGCTTACATACCTATTACGATCAAACTCTGTCTAGAAATACGGCATCTAGAGTGGTAATAATACAGACCAATCAGTAGTTCCGTCTCCTCATCAATATGCATAAATGTCGCTTAAAATTGTTTTATCCCGGATCTTGATGATATCAACCTATATAAAAAGTTAGAATTACATCTGTACATAAATATAGATTCTAACATGATAACTCCAGCAAATCAGACACATGGTCACACATTACTATGCTCAGATATAACTGGTAACTGAATTCATTTGATATCTTGCTAATATAATATTGAATATCAAGTTTGATCAAAATCTCACAAGGGTTATATTATATTTGAATAACAAGCTCAACCAATCAGGCGTCAGGTCAGCTCTTTTATGTGTACAAACGTAGCTCAAAATTACACTTGAACGAGAGGTTGATGCTTTCAGAATAAATCATTTTTTAACGAAATCTGATCAGAATACAGTCTTTTTATTGGTGACAAAAATAAACCTATTACATTACACATCAAACTTATTCCCAGATCACTCTATCAATATGCATAAATATCGCTCATTATCTAAGTCATTCAGAATCCTCACGAAATAAGCCTAAATACCAAGTTTGAAATAAAATCTTCGAGAAAATTCAGCCGCTAGGGTGGTAACAGTAACAAATAATACGAAGCCAGATCACCTCATTAATATGCTTATGTGTCGCTCTTAAAGGCTGACGCCACATTATACGATCCTGATGATGGCATCCAGTCTCATTCTCTCAGTGTCCGCAATCAAGTAACATTACTTTTCACACCCTGATTTTCTTGTTTCTCATCGGTTGTTGTTTCAAGAATATTGATAGACAGTTGCAACATTTATTAGTCCGCAGTACCTACGATCATTTATACAGCAGTTACTAATTGAGAGCAGTTGATATGTCAGTCACTAAACAATGCTGAACACAACATGATTGAGTAACCAACAATAGGCTTATCACACAAGCCAATCATGCTTAGGCAAATAAAAAGGTCCATCCGCCCACTTTTGGGCAACCGGTCGGACTCAAATCTCTCTCTTTGATCGGACTCGTTCGAGAGACTGATGATATAAGCCTATATGCCAAATTGTTAACATAATCTGATCAGACATAAAGCTTCTAGAGTGTTGACGGATGACCCACATATATGGGACGCAGGATAATTCAACAATCTCTGATGGCATTACGGTCAAGTGAGCTACAAACGTTTGGCCAACAATTTGCTAAAAATACGTCTCTTATTCAACTTTCTGCAATATAAAGTCCTCTCCCTGAAGTAATAACGAGGTGGTGCAAAATCAATATGTTATACAAAATATAACTCCCTTTTATAAAACATGACTCAACAAGAATTACCATCAACCTATGAATGATAAAAGGTTTTATTGTTGAAATTAATCTTGTATATCTACCAATGATCTAGTCTATTTAAGCGCGTAGGTGTTGGAGATGCCATAAACTGGCGAACAATGGCATATCATTTACTCGTGTCGTGTCTGTGTTGCCAATTCGTAAGGCTATTTATCTTATTACGTTAAGCCTGAAGTTAATTTCAAGTTTTATGAATCCTATCTATAGAGAGTTATTTTACCAAGTTGTTGCAGTTGGCAAGCGTTTTATTCAGTTCATGGAAAAACATCGTTGTAAACGTTAACATTCCGTTGTGATTCTTCTAGCTTCAAGATGGAAAGTACACGGTAGATCTGAGATCATAGTCTCTTCCAGAAAAAAGAAGAAAACACTCTGTTTCTAGCATGCGTCGGAAACAGTCGGTGACGTCGGGAACAGTCGGTGACATTCCGATTGAGGTTAGTGACATTCAAGATTATATTTAAACTGAGAGAGCATAAAAGAAAGGCCTTACCTTCTGACGGACATGATTACAAAAGGGCCAATAATTTAGAGGGTTTCTTTCTTTTTTTTTCTCACCGAAATCGAGCAATTATAATATCCAATGACCCGCGGTCGATTTTATGAGCAATTACCAATACATTTGTTCCGAAGGACGAGGCAGACCCTATTCATTTCGATGAGAATTTACGAGATCCCTGTGCAGAATTGTATCGGCTTGCTTTCTGGTCGTTTTACAGCAATGCAGTGAACAGGATTTACGACGAATGTTATGGAACGCCCCCTGAATATACACGTATGAATAGTTTTGTGACAAAGTATTGCATTTTTGCAGTCACAGTTCATGTACATTTTCAATATTGAACCTGTCAGTACTTCATAACCATTTCTAATGGATTTTCTGAAGGCAGATTGAAATAGAAGTAGAACCGTACGAATAAAACATTGCTCAAAGTATTGTACAATGTTATGTAACAAGTTGGAAAGCATCAACACGTTAACATAAGACCGTTTCTCGTTTTCTTAATTGACAATCTTCTCCAATTCTGTGTTTTTAATTGATGCAAGCTATATATACCTGCACTTGCCCATGACCTACCCATTACTGATGATAAACTGAAATGGAAACCATTATTGATGGCGGTTTTAAACAAAGTCAATCGGGTGGAATGAAGGATAAAGAGAAACTTGGCGTTATTCAATGCTGAGCGATCGTGGTTTTTCATCACTGTTGACATTCAAACAAAAAAACATAATAAAACACCCAGTACAATATAGTACATTTACAGTGATTGTAACGGTCTCTTGTTGCAAAATCACATCACAACATTGAAGAACAACAAAGATGTCAAAACGGGCCGATTAGAAGGTTAGGAAAAATTACATCAAGCAAGATTTATAACAGCTTTCTTGAAACAACTGCACCAAAGCCAATAAATGTGTTCTACGTTTTTAAGAGGTACTTTACGTCGAAGACAAAACGTTAATTTATGGATTGTTTAATTCGATAACGGATAAGCAGAAGAGAATTCTAAGGAATGGAACATCTGCACAAGAGGAAGTTCGCATTTTTCACTGGATTTTAAGCCGGGTGCTTCTACACAATGAGACACTCTAGTGGATTATAGACAAAAATGAAATTAATTTATGAATTCCTGTTGGGATAAATGTACAGATTTTTTAATAGAGAAAGTATGAAACATACTAGGCAAAGCGCTTGGAATTCTCCCAAAAATGTAGTATACCCGGTATTGTTATATAGGTACTAAATTAGAGTTCTTATGTAGGTACTAAACTATAGTACTTATGTAGGTACTAAACTAGAGTATTTATATAGGTACTAAACTAGAGTACTTTAAAGTTTAACATGATAGTTTGTGTTTCTTCATAATAGTCATATAACAACGACATCAAAAGACAGCAAAAAGATAACAAGGGATATTACAATGATTGAAGTCGTTATGAAAATCATGCAACGATATAATTCTCTCCCATATTTTGATGATTGTTATGAAAAATATACCCTGATACATTTGATATCGATGCTACGTAGTTTTTTCTTGTATTAAACATAGCGAATTCTTTTTGGGGTATAATGTAAAGTTTCGTGTCGATGATGTGCTTACAACAAAGAAGGTGAATGCGTAGAAACATCCGAACATACCACAACACCCATCATCACCACCATCCCACCACCACCCCTGGCCCTCGGAACTTTGTGCCTATTTCACTAAATGAATCTACTATCTATGAGTCCTGTACATGCCAATCAAGATTTTGAAGCCGTAAAACTGAGATATTATACATCAGACATCCTTGGTTTCATGCGGATCTTTCGTCTTTACCTCAAGTGATTCACGTCAAAATTTGGGACATGTAAGAGTACATGGAAAAAACCAGCAGGTTAATATGTACTATGAAATATTAATTGGTACTCTGAGAGTCCAGCAAACCTGCAAGATATAATGATTGTTTTTATTTTTTATTTTCTTTCTTGATGTTAGTGTCTGATTTAAAAAAAAAACTAAGATTGCAACAGGTAACATGAATTATTTAACTGTGCGTTCTGGACCCACAACTGTAATCGGAACACACGGTAAAATCCCCAAAATGGATGATAAAATCAAACATGTGACTGATCGTATCCGGATCTTGAGAACTGTTATGGGGGACCGTGTACAAAGATTGAAGTCTCGACCTCTCTCAGCTAGCCTTCCCCGAGGGAACTATATCAGGCCAGCTTCTGCTCCCATACCCTGGGGACAAAGTACCAGATCAATGTCAAGAACATCACTGAAAGAGCCACTCTTATTCGAGAACAGAGAGTAAGTACAACGATACATTTCTGTATGCCAGGCATGTGCAATTTCCTCCAGGGTGCGGGCCGGATAAGCGATTTTTAAAGCTACACCCTGTGATGTAAATAGGCGGAATAAAACCAAGTCCCGGACAGTAGGGTGCACATGCCTGCTATATGCCTATAAAAATATCGATTTAACTGCACCTATTCCTAAAAAAGCTATATAGTAAATGCACACAGTTTTCCTTTTCTCCATAGGGAATCATATTAGTTTTTACATGCCGATCTTTACAATATATTCCCATTATGGTAGCCTTTAATGTTATCCTTTGTGGTGTTGTAGAATATGAGTGAATTTAAAACAGAATATGTCAAATGGTATGAATACAGACATCTGACACTTTGATTTATAACCAGAGTTAAATTTCGCAGTTCTAGAAACCAATTGGCGTGTTCCGTTTATGTACCACTGAATCAAAATTATTAGAAAGGTTGTTGTCAGCTGAGGGGAATGACGATGTATGTAGGCATTACTGGTGTGTTCCGTTTGTGTACCACTGAATCAAAATTATTAGAAAGGTTGTTGTCAGCTGAGGGGAATGACGATGTATGTAGGCATTACTGGTGTGTTCCGTTTATGTACCATTCAATCAAAATGTATTAGAAAGGTTGTTGTCAGTTGAGGGGAATGACAATGTATGTAGGCATTACTGGTGTGTTCCGTTTATGTACCATTCAATCAAAATGTATTAGAAAGGTTGTTGTCAGTTGAGGGGAATGACGATGTATGTAGGAATTACTGGTGTGTTCCGTTTATGTACCATTGCATCGCTACAGATTTTATATCTTCAATAGACTAATCTTCATAAATTTCGTAATTTATAAAAAAAATCCAGTAAATGATTGGTCTGAGTTATAAAGACTTCATTCCGGCATATGTGAGATTCAGTTAGATAGCACAGAATGCAGTGTGACAATAGAATGGGTCCTCCATCTGAATTGGTGCTTGTGTTAGCAGAGAAAACAGTGTGACAACAGAATGGGTCATCCATCTGAATTGGTGCTTGTGTTAGCAGAGAATGCAGTGTGACAACAGAATGGGTCATACATCTGAATTGGTGCTTGTTTCCTTTTTTATTTTTAGTCTACTTTTCTTTTCCCTCTTAATTTACACTGTCAGGGTCAGTGCTAGTTTTGTATTTTCATCAGTTATATCAATTTTAGCAAAACGTATGTCTTCTTATGGTTGTAAAATTAAAATACAAACACTAAATGTTTACCTGTCGTATCGGAGATCCAAATATTAGCTGAATTTTAAAAAGAAAGAAAATAAAGGGGATATGATCTTGTAACTTCGTCTGCATATTGATGTCATTTTTCACATTTTTTATACTTGTACAGTATTGATAGAGGCTATACATTTAGTAATAAGCCAGTCTACCATGTAGGCATTAACGTATTTATATATATATATATATATATATATATATATATATATATATATATATATATATATATATATATATATATATATATATATATATATATATATAGTATTGATTGAGACTATACATTTGGTAATAAGCCAGTCTACCATGTAGGCCTTAACGTATTTATATATACAGATAAACAGTAATGGGTTAGTGCAGTGCTCATAATTAAAAATATAATAATATGCTCACAAAATGCATTAATATGCCATACGACTATAAAGACCTATCAAATCCCTCTACACTCACAAACACACGGTACACACTCATATCTATACACACAAATCACAAGTACACAACACAAAACATAACCAAAAACTTTCAAAATAAAACATACATTTATGACTAATTCAGGTATGATTAGCGGCAAGCTTTATATGCATATAGACAGGAATGATAATAATTTTCATGTACAGATTACCATCCCTCATTAATGACTTAATAGAACGTTTAAATGTGTGCACATATTTTGAATGTCTCCCGTAAGAATCAATTATATTCCACAAAGTGATCGCCGAATAAGAAAAAGTATTATGCAAATGACCTATACATTAATTTAAAATAATGAAATTGGGAATCATTAATGATGGTAGTTTGACAAAAAGGAAATCGAATAGAATTAGGAAAAGTCCAATCGAGGTGTGTACACAATATTGTGCAATCATAGCCGTACGTCACATTTAACGACAAAGTGTTATAAATTACTTCTCATAAATGGTACTTGAAAGCTAGTCCTGGATGGCATGCATTTTATTATTACATTTGACATTGATGAAAGATAAAAATGTCAGCACGGTCCGATGGAAAAGGAAAAGAAAGAAGTTATAACTGTTGAAATAATGTGACCGAGGATGATAAATTTCGTCTGAACTTTGAGATGGCTTTTTCTAAGTAAACTGCAATAAATTTTAATAATGTGTATATGCTATGTGAGCAAAGGTAGCAGTACAGAAGTATTCTTGAGGAATAATCTATTCCACATAATGAGTTGGAGTATTTTATAGAAATTCAAAATCGACTTGAGGTATAACCTATTTCACATAATGAGTTAGAATATTTTATAGAAATTCAAAATCGACATGGTTCAAAATTAATTTCTGAGCAATTAGTTATATGTGTGCATAGCTTAGGAACGGAAAGCTAATCGAATTAGGAAAGAGGTCTAGTCCGATATAGTACAACGGGGCTGTCAATGGGTATATTTCAAGATATGACAGTCGACTGTGGTTGGTCTGGATCCATAGCAGAGGAACGTGAATTTAACCTAAAGTACACAAAAAACTGGATTTTAAAATGATTTGCATGCAGTCTGTTAGGCTGGTAGTAATTTATCACGTTATCTAATTTCAGCTGATTGATATTTTTTCGTTTAAGAATTTTCCAAAGGCAGATTTTTTTAAAAAAATACACTCGACCCAATACCGTCATTGTATCCATAGTAGTGTATTTCATTTAAATAACAAAAAAAAATGCAACTGAAAACTAATAATAGCAGTTTAGAAATGAGGTAATCAAATTGTATGATGAATAAACCCGATAAAGGCGTGTAAGCAATATAAGACGATATAACTGTACGTTTAATTTGACGCAAAGGCAAAAGTGCAATAAATTAATCGATTTACATAGTACGTATAGACCCAATCCATTTACATAGT
This sequence comes from Margaritifera margaritifera, assembly GCA_029931535.1. NCBI lineage: Eukaryota > Metazoa > Mollusca > Bivalvia > Unionida > Margaritiferidae > Margaritifera > Margaritifera margaritifera. The sequence goes on along the minus strand of JAQPZY010001662.1, from coordinate 3,023,405 downwards.
ACGTATAGACCCAACCCATTTACATGGTATGTATAGACCCATTCGATTTACATGGTATGTATAGACCCATTCGATTTACATAGTACGTATAGACCCATTCCATTTACATGGTATGTATAGACCCATTCCATTTACATGGTATGTATAGACCCATTTCATTTACATAGAACGTATGACCCAACCCATTTACATGGTATGTATAGACCCATTCGATTTACATGGTATGTATAGACCCATTCCATTTACATGGTATGTATAGACCCATTTAGATTTACATAGTACGTATAGATCCATTCGATTTAAATGGTATGTATAGACCCATTCGATTTACATGGTATGCATAGACCCATTCTGAAGGGGTATTAATTGACATCACATTTGTCATCGATAACAATAAAAATGCTATGGAAGGGACTACTATAGAAAATAGCATTGAAAAGAATTTTACAGCTGTCAATAATTTACTGAGGCAGATAAATCTCTGCTTAATTTGGCGAAGTACGTTTTCTATGAAAGATGCAATAATATATCATGCATATGATTGATTGATCTTTGATAGCGCTTGACAAGTAGCTGTCTATGTCGTGGGGGTATACAAATGAATTCTAAATTTGTGTCTGTCTCATTTTCACGCAGGCAATTTTAAAGTGTGGATGGCAATAGTGAAACTCTCTCTCTCTCTCTCTCTCTCTCTCTCTCTCTCTCTCTCTCTCTCTCTCATTAGTATGTCTTACATCAAAGTTGCTGAGCAAATTTATATTGAATGCGCAAAACAAAAATACATTTGTGCATGTTTGCTCGGCAATATCAGCATCATATCTTTGCATGTGCATACAAAATAACAAACTAATTCACAATTAAGATTTCCGCGATGGCTACATGCAGGAGAAATATGCATAGATGTTTACAGAATTTTTGTTTTGACCATGTAAGTTAAAATTCTCTTCCTAAGCTGTTCCACCCCAGAAAGATATAATGGAACCAACTGCTATGAATATTCCCATAATCATAATATCGTAATATTCGACATAACATGTATGTCAGACTGTATATGAGAAAGTGTAGCAGTGTGGATCTGTACAGGCCAAGTTGCCACACGTCTTACTTGTGCTATCAATACGTGATACATATATGATCCAAATGAATTATATATATATATATATATATATATATATATATATATATATATATATATATATATATATATATATACACACACACACACACACGTCAACTATAGGTAAAACAAAAATATGCATTAATGAATATACATATGAAGACATTTAATCATTTAATTCACCTGGACAAACTTGCTTTTTACATATGTTATATTAAAGGTAAATATGGTATCACATATTTAACATGTGTATGAATATTTCTTGTCGCGTGTTTTGTGCATGTAAATCTCTATGTTTTACATATGCGGCAAACATATAGCAGTGAATTCTAGAGGTATAGACTGCCATACACATACCATGAGTTTGAAATAGACGTGGTTTTAAAAGAATATATATCGAACATCAGAAAAAGCGGAATAGTTTTAATAGTATCTGTTTATTTTTATTTTTATTTTATTTATTTATTTATTTATTTATTTATTTTTTGTCAATGAGCTGTATAGCTAAAGATAAATAATAAAGGAATTTTTTTATTATTGCTTATGATGTCAATTAGGTTAAAAATACAGGTTGACACTCTTGGTTGCCTGCAAAATCCATGATTACGAAATACCGGTTGACACTCTTGGTTGCCTGCAAAATCCTTGATTACGAAATACCTGTTAACACTCTTGGTTGCCTGCAAAATCCATGATTACGAAATACCGGTTGACACTCTTGGTTGCCTGCAAAATCCATAATTACGAAATACCGGTTGACACTCTTGGTAGCCTGCAAAATCCATGATTCAATCTAATGGGCAAGAGTCCTGATTCCAGTAGTTGAAAACCTTCGGTTTACTCTGGACTTATCGAGCAACCTTCCTTTAAATTTTCAAATGCTACAGTTGTAGAATTTCTCAATATTTATCTTGGAAATTCGTGTATATGCTAATATGCTATTTCTAATTCGTGTATATGCTAATATGCTATTTCTAATACGTATCATGGAAATTCGTGTATATGCTAATATGCTATTTAATACGTATCTTGGAAATTCGTGTATATGCTAATATACTATTTCTAATACGTATCGAATACTTAAAGGAAAATGATGGTCAGGAAGGATTTTATAACGGACCTCAAGAGATACATACACTGGTAAATCATCTCTCAAAATGAACGAATCCAAATAGCAGTGTCTAACTGGTTGAATGCCAGTGATGATGCAGTAATAAAATTGTGAGGGGTCGAAGGGGGGTGGGGGGGTGGGGGGGGTAATCGTTAGGCGAAGGGGGGTGGGCGCCATCGGGAGCTTTTTCTAAGCTGAAATTTCTATAATGTTTCACCTCACCTTAGTGTAACGGTGGCAATTCTTAACAAAACTTATATTTAGGCGGGGAGGGGGGGATCTTGGCAACTGATATAAAAAAAACTGTTCTCTGTGGCAAATTAGGGGCGCCACTAAACAATATTTCCCTCTGTCGCCTAGGTAGGAGCGCCAGTAAAGAAAATTGCCCTGGGCGCCTCGAACCCTCGCGTCGCCACTGCATGTTTAGTAAAATGTGACAAGCTGTTTTGATAAGTCTCTAGTCAAAATACAGACTTATGAAATATTTCATTACTGATTTTCTGCAATCTTGTTGTTGCTACCCAACAATATAAACTTTGAGTGGAGTCGAATAAAATTACATCACCTTTTACATGATTCTAACTTACATATCTCTGAAAATGTGACTTAATCTGCAACAAAAATATGTACTGACAGACTCATTTTCCACTTTGGCAAATACATACATATATACATGCATACATACACACTATTAAAACATACACACATACATACATACATACATACATACATACATACATACATACATACATACATACATACATAAATACATACATACATACATACATACATACATACATACATACATACATACATACATACATACATACATACATACATACATACATACATACATACACATGCATACATACATACATACATCATTGACCAACCCTGCTGATTTTATTTCCGTGAATTGCGGATTTTTCGCAGGGTTTGCTTACTTGCGGAGGAATTGGAAAATTTACGTATTTTATTTCATTTTGTAAATTTTCTTCAGTCTTAAAGATTTTTTCAAAGTTGCTTTTTGTAAAAAGAATAATAAACTTTCAAATCTGGAAATCAGATACAATGATTGGCCTTGAGCTGATATTTAATACATACATACATACATACATACATACATACATACATACATACATACATACATACATACATACATACATACATACATACATACATACCTGCCTATTTGCACAACTGGAAGCCCTATCACCTACCAACGTACAAAAATACACACAGATAACATAGACACATATACATATACATAACATATATACCTATATACGCACATAACATAAATACACATACACAAACATAATATGGATACATATATACCCACATCCATGCATTTATGTTATATGATTTTTATTTACGAGTGTATGCACATTGATTTGATAATACATAATTTTGTTGTAAACGACCTCTAACCACACAAGTCAGCATATGTAAGACTAGACCCTAATTAAACGTTCCCCGTATAAACTTTTCAACAGAACATTAGTAGTCATCCTTAATGAAAATATGGCTAACTTTTAACTTTTTCAATATAATCTATTTTTGCAGAATCTTATTTTAATACTGCATCTGAGTAATGCATTTAAAAGATATGGGGTATAGGTCAATACAGTAAGTAGTTTATATGCGTAAGACTGCCTTATCATTTCAAAGGTATGGGTTTCTAACAAGGAGTGTACACTTTCATAACATCACTATGTACACTTCTTTTACATGTGAAATGGCATTCTTGCAGTTACTAACATATAAAATAAGGGTACAGTTTTCTGAAATTCTGCTCTCTGACCAGGGTATTTGCTTGAAGTTATTATTTATTTTTTATTATCTACTTGTTTAACCACTTCAGATGTAAGACCGAGACAAACAGGCCTGTCTATTATCTCTGTTTACACAATAACTCCAAATTGCTACTCATTTACAGTATACACTCGCGTATAATCCAATACCAACTGCAAACTGTATAGACCCAGATCTGCCGTCGCTTAATGTGCTTGCAGATCTGGGTCTGTGCAGTTTGTAAGGACTAATCAGTAGAACAAACAACATTGACCCTGATCTGCCGGCGCATAATGCGACGGCAGATCATGGTATATGTTGTTTGTTTTTTGACTGAGTTTATACGCGAGTATATACGGTATTAACCGCCGGATCTGTTGACTGTATATGATATAGATCTATACCCATTCTAGTTTATCTTGGACACTGTATATGATGTAGATCTAGACCCATTCTAGTTTATCTTGGAGACTGTATATGATGTAGATCTAGACCCAGTCTAGTTTATCTTGGAGACTGTATATGATGTAGATCTAGACCCAGTCTAGTTTATCTTGGAGACTGTATATCATGTAGATCTAGACCCAGTCTAGTTTATCCTGGAGACTGTATATGATATAGATCTAGACCCAGTCTAGTTTATCTTGGAGACTGTACATGATGTAGATCTAGACCCAGTCTAGTTTATCTTGGAGACTGTATATCATGTAGATCTAGACCCAGTCTAGTTTATCTTGGAGACTGTATATGATGTAGATCTAGACCCAGTCTAGTTTATCTTGGAGACTGTATATCATGTAGATCTAGACTCAGTCTAGTTTATCCTGGAGACTGTATATGATGTAGATCTAGACCCAGTCTACTTTATCTTGGAGACTGTACATCATGTAGATCTAGACCCAGTCTAGTTTATCTTGGAGACTGTACATCATGTAGATCTATACCCAGTCTAGTTTATCTTGGAGACTGTACATCATGTAGATCTAGACCCAATCAAGTTTATCTTGGAGACTGTATATCATGTAGATCTAGACTCAGTCTAGTTTATCTTGGAGACTGTATATCATGTAGATCTAGACCCAGTCTAGTTTATCTTGGAGACTGTATATCATGTAGATCTAGACCCAGTCTAGTTTATCTTGGAGACAGTATATGATGTAGATCTAGACCCAGTCTAGTTTATCTTGGAGACTATATATGATGTAGATCTAGACCCAGTCTAGTTTATCTTGGAGACTGTATATGATGTAGATCTAGACCCAGTCTAGTTTATCTTAAAGACTGTATATGATGTAGATCTAGACCCAGTCTAGTTTATCTTGGAGACTGTATATGATGTAGACCTAGACCCAGTCTAGTTTATCTTGGATACTGTAAAATGCTCTTCTTATGGACTAATTTCGCATAAGAAAATTGAGATATACTTACACATAGATTCTTATATCTAACTTTGTTCAATCCATAATTTTATTACCGACATTATCTCTGATATAAAAGTCGATATTATGTCATCTGAAGAAGTGGTTTACTCGGTCACTAATGACTATGATAATGCTGAAAAAATATAAAACATTTATTTGTCCGATTTTCTGAATTTTATTTTAAATAAATTGGAAATAATTCAGTTTATGATCTAAATACAAAAGTGAGGAAAAGTCCAAGTAACCCGAATTATTTCACCGACCAGAAAGAAAAAAAAGGTTTTGACCCACAAATTATGGATATAACTATTAATCCTGCAAGTCAATTATATACGGTTATTTACGACCTAGCATCTTGTATTTCCTTTCCCACCTAAACATTTCAATAGAAGAGAAGTACTTGTCTTCTATGCAAATGCGGCTACGCTTAACTCTTTAAATATTGTTTATGACCACAGTTCATTTTAGCAAAAATACACATCATAAATGTAGTTGTATGATGTGTGCATTGCAATATTTGGGTTATGCTGTGTGTATCGCAATATTGGGTAACAAACTTAACAAATGACGGTATGCTGTGTGTATTGCAATATTTGGGAAACAAATTTAACGAATGATGATATGATGCGTGTATTGCAATATTAGGTAACAAATTTAACAAAAGACTAATTACGTGGCTCTCCAAATGAAATAGTCTGGCTAAATCTTTAAAAAAAATCAAAAAAAAAGATTTTTAGACGATAAGATGTAAACGGAATGAACACATATTTAACATGATAATGTGACAACTATACAAGTCAATCTAGATTACAAACGTAGATGTGTACAAGTACAAAGGTGACACAGGAAAATTACTAAGTGAGAGAAATCTCTTGTATTTAATTTCAATTGTGCATCTTGCAAATTATGATTAAACCACGTATAGTATTTTTCACAAAGATATAAAATTGTTCCAAATGTTGAGCACAGATCAGGCGTGTCGAAACGAAAATGCTGGGGAGGGGGATTTAATACAGTGATTGTGGATGATATTTATATGTATATTCATTATTTAAGGAAAATTTATGGCTTCAGTGTTCATCCAGTTTGCCCTTCTTCCGACGCACTAGTTAAAACGACTTTCTTTGCTTTTTAAAATACTGTTTGGAAACAGCGAGTTTCTGATCACTCATAAATATAAATAGCCTATAATTTTACCTGGAGGATGATGAACTATTTTTTTCCTTTTTTGAAAGTACAATTACGCATTTACTTGTTATTACCGTTCTCAGATTCTATCCATACTATCGATTCGGATTGACTGTAGGGTCGAGACAAATCATTATCTTCCCATTGAAGTGTCATTGCTCTTTTATGCTATAGACTGTTTCCAAAAAAACTGTGAGTCGCCTACTTTGGAAGGAAAGGCATAATATATTATGCCAGCTGATTTCAATCAAAAATTCCATAATGAAGTAGACAGTATATTTTCCCACGTAGTGGTCGTTTAGCAGCATCAGTCAATATACATACATGCAGACCCGTCATTTATTTTCAACATAAGTGTTGTTGCGATCAGTCGTGCACTTTGAAAATCCATTTCTTTTGCTATACTTAACACGATGGTCATCTGGTCCCGTTTTCACTAAATTTCTATTTAAAAAATTCCCTAGATTAAAATTTAACATTTTTTTGTTTATGATAACTACGACAGTATTGGGATTTGTTTTCAACTAGAGGAAGAGTTAGTAGAAAGGAGGAAAATCAAAATTTTAGTTTAAATTTTTTCATCATGGAATCTTTTCATTCGTGAAGTATGGGTTGAGAAATTCTTCAAATTTGAAAGAAAAAAAAATCTTTAAACTTCTCTTTATTCGGGTGAATAGAAGGCATCAGGACTGACTTTAAATCCTTGATATCTATTGAATATTACGTACACAAGATTAATTGTAGCCGACAAAGTAATGAAAAGATGCTAAAAACATATAAATTTAAGATAGAAAATCTGAGACTGTGCAACTCTGGCCTGGAGTTGTACATTTTACGTTTGACTTATTCAGCTGCTGCTAAGATCAATACGAAACGATAGCCTACATTATGGATAATGCACTACACGTCAATACGATTGACAAACTAAATAAAATTTGAGATTAGTGCATGTCTTAGCTGTAACATGATCCTTGTAATATGAACTTTTCTTTATCAATAGTCTAAGGGTTTAGTGCTCTTTTGTATATTTGTCAGGCGCTCCAAAATGTAAAGCACAGTGCGGTTTTGTTGATTATACGATTGGTATGTACACTCTCAAACTTTAATGGCTAAAGATGGATTACTTCAAATGGGTCTAACGAGATTTTTAAATAGACAAGAGGGTGTGTTATGTACCATAAATGTGGTGCACGTATACAGGCTTCTTTGTATCATTTTACCTTTGAATAATGTTCATCTGAGTAAAGGCATTGTGAACTTGGAAAATGCATAACTTACCTGTAAATGTCTCGAGATTTTGACCTGACTCAGTTTCCCATGCTTAGAAGAAAAGGAAAAAAAAAAAAAAAAAAGACTTTCGCAACTCAGATGTTGAAATACGTTACACATAAGTGGACTGATGACTAGAGTTTGATAATTTGTAGTAAATTGTGTTATGTTATTTAAAATAAAAGCTGGTCAAGGCAAAAGGAAGTACACACATTTATTTTACCTGTAGGAAGACTTATTATTAAATTAGAAAAGCATATTTACTGACATGATTAATAGAGACGCGGCTTTTCCGACACGCCTTTTTCTTGGGACGGGTTATTTGTCTCAATTATTGTTATATCCATTACATTCTCAGGTAGAAACTTCGTCTTCTTGCCACAATGTTTGAACGTTGCATTATTTGGGAGTTACTGTTAATTGATGTAGGGTCCATATTTACCTGACGCGTTACAGTTACCGGCTGTTTATTGCGAACAAACAGTGTATTATGCAATCAAAAGTATAAATACGGTGCCTGTTGACTCGAAATCAGCGTAGGCCCAATAATAACTAAAACTGATTGCCGGTCTTTAAAATACTCACTGTTTTTCTCATTTTGATCTTGAATAATTATGTTGTCATGGCTAAGATTTTGTTTGAAGTATTATCAATTCATCTCTTCAATATCTACAGGAATTCGAGTTTAAAGTTTCTTTAAGAAATCGGGTGTCAGCCAGAGGTACATTTTCAAACAGACTGTTAGTAGCCTGCCTGTGCTGTAATATTATAAATATATCAGGCATTGCCTGGTCGCAGCAAATCGTCGTACGTTTTCAATAGGTGAATGTAACAATCGCAGATAATCACAGGAAACGCAGGTTGTCGCATTGTCTCGTTTCTTGAAAGCGAGGCTAAGGTGTATGTTTTATGTATGTATATAAAAGGTGTACGTGGACTATTATTGTCGAACATGCTGCTTACCTCTCTTATGGGACATGAATTGTCTTTGTTTGACAGAAAAGCCTTTAAAATCGAATGAAAAATACAAATAAATAAGAAAGGGTCTGAAGATAAATACATTTAAATAGCTAGAGTATATGGTATTCGCGACAATCAGATTATTAATGATAAATTAATGACAAAAATGACCAAGTTTTCTGCATTTTTTTAAATATTTTTTTACATCCTTGATGCTATCCGTTTTTCAAATAGGTGGGGTGTTAAAAAGTGCCGGGAGACGAGGGAGGGGGGAGGGGATGTAGACCAATACTTTAGTATCCTCTTGATCCAAATCCGAAACCCAACAAGTAGAGCAAAATGTGACATGCATCATTAAAAAAAAAACAAAAAAACAACAACATCAACAAACAAAAACGCGCAAGCCAGTTGGATTTTACGGAAAGAAACACTCCTGAATTTAGTTCTTTGTAACCTAGAGCCCATGATCGTTCGCTCTTTTGAATTAAAGTCGTGTATCGGCAGATACTGCCATTTACAACTACTTTAAACGTGTGCTTTAGCGTAGAGCCCCTGATGGTACACACACACCTTTTATATTAAACGACAGGTGTAACTTGTTCTGTATAGCGGCATGTTATGTAAGATAATTGCGTTGGATTCATCTGTTTCGAAAATCGAATAGAAATAATTTTTAAATGTAAGGTAAGTTCTTAATCTCTATCACTCAGCAGCTTTACATACATGGCGTGAACTGTTTAAATATCTGGTTTGAAGAATATTTTTTTTATTTTCAATTTTTTTGTGTGAGGGAGGGAGAGGGTTAACGGCTTAAATGGGAGGGAGAGGGTTAACGGCATAAAGGGGAACCAGTTGCCTTTCCCAAGGACACAATGAAGCAGCCCACCCGGGATGCCTGGCGCGCGCGGGGGGGGGGGGGGGGGTGATATCGAACCCTCGACCTTTGGATTACGAGTCCGACACACAAACAAGTGAGAGCTACCTCGGTTTGAAAATTAGACTCTAGCTTGCCGAGTTAATAATCCCTTGATTTTATTTATAGTTACTTTTGTGAATATTCTACTTCTTTTACTCATTCTCTAACCCCCATATCTCTTTGTCAACCTGCATATAGATAAAGCATACCTACCTACGTACATATCAACGGACTGATAAGAGGACAAAGCATTGCTAAGTTTCACTCAAGCTTACTTATTATTAGTATATGTGTATCTATTGAATAATTTATGAAAATATTTTATTTAAGAAACTTTCAATGGGATGGGTGGTAGTCAAAGCCAATTTTTGTTCTCTCTTCAAAACAACGGTGTCATGTAACAAGTGTCGAAGTCACGAGTTGAAATAAATCGGTAATTTATTTTGTACCGCAAGATGAAATATATCCGGTATTGACACGGGAAGACAAATATACTCTTATTAAATGTCAATCCTGTTCCTGAATCGAAGCTTAAATAAATAAACTAACCAGTCAACCACACACACACCACCACCACCACCACCACTACGTAAGTTCACCTAAACTTGAGTCTTATTCATTTACTTAGTATTATAAAAAAGAGTGATTTAAGAGAACGGTGGGTTTTCTGTTACCTAATCTGTTGCAATAAATAACACGTACTAACGGGGGGGGGGGGGGTTGCCCCAGGCGCCAGAGGTCTTGGGCGCCAAAACAGCTGATAAAAATTCGGGCCTCGTATTCTGGCCCCTTTGGGCCATCATCGTCGCCCGGGGCGCCATTTACCCTTAGTACGCCACTGCTGATTGTACCTTTTCCAACCACAATAGGAAGTTATACAGCGAGAAATCTGTATGATGGTGAGTGAATATAGATTCCTCTTAGCGAATACAGCGAGAAATCAGTAAGTGAATTATTTAACTATGACACAATTATTGAGATCACATCGGAATTTTCAAAACAGAACGTATGCGAGGCCGAAGTCATAAGTTGATTACCCAATGTGTTATATAGGTTTGGTTAACTATATTATACTCTTTCCCATTACCGTATATTCTCCTGTATAAACCGTATCCAAATGCAAACAACATAGACCCTGATCTGCCGTCGCATAATGCGCCGGGTTTATGGGTTTATGCAGTTTGCAGTTGGTATCGGTTTATTAGCGAGTATAGACGGTACTCTTTTTTTCTTCTTCACGTTTTAATTATTAAATAAGAGACAGAAGATGTAATCACGTTATCTTAGGTCTAATCTCTGCCAGAGTTCAAAGCTCTACAATACACTAAGGTAACAACAATGGGAACATTCTCGACCTTTTTCGTCAGTTTAAAAGAAAAACCTCAGATGTAATTCGCCGCCATTGAGAACTATATTCGGAACCACTTTTGTTCACATGGCACAATATCGCGCCAGAAGGAAACAAAGTCACAATAGGAATATTGTCGGCTTGTTCTGTCGCAACATATGTGCTGTACTCCGCCGGAGGTGAAACAAATTTACGTGTATTCCTACAACTACATCAGAGGTTATTTCTCGACTTCACAGAAATGGCCGAGTAACAAACGACGTTATATCGATGACATGTTAATGTAATGATCACGTCATTTTGAGTAGCGCAATAAACATTGATTTCACAACAGTGAACATCCTTAACTTTTAATAACAAATACGGTACTTTGAAGCAAAGAACTTCAGTGAAAGGAGACAGAGGTTCATAGATATACGTATGAAACACATAATAAGACTCGATCTGTTACCGATTACCAGTGTCCACCCCATTTAATGTAATGTGAGACCGATGAGGATGGGCTAGTTGGGCCATCTGAGATTTAGACTTTGGGTATTGCCCTCTCTCTGTGAAGTAATTGTAATGCCAGGAGGGCAGTGGCGTCACTAGGGGGGTGCGGTGGGTGCGGGCCGCACCGGGTGACACCATCACAGGGGGGTGACACCAAAATGGAAAAATGCAAATTCGACAGAGCAGAGCAGACAGTTTAATGTTAAAATAAAAAATAACATAATTTTGTTGCAGTTCTTAAACGCTGTTACCTCAAATTTTATTGTTTTCTTCTTATGTCCTTTGTAACTTTAGGACTTAAATTTACAAACATTACTATATGCGATTCTGTATGGTCTGGTACAGGAGGACTCGGAGGAGGTCCATGGGGGAAGTCTGAAGGGGGTGACACCATGAGTTTACCGCAATGGGTGACGCCAACCCTAGTGACGCCACTGCAGGAGGGGCTTGCGTGTCAGCTTTAATGACGGGCGATGATACTGTTTCAGTCGGCAGGCAGCACTTAAGTTTTGACAAGAATGTCTTTGTTTAATAAATATTGTGTGGTAGTAATTTTCTGTGTTTCTTCTTTTCATTAATGCTATTAGATTGATAAGTAAACCATGAGCTACATTTTGTATTAAACTGATTAAAATGTATTGATTCGTGTCTATTCCGAAGGGACTCCGGTTCTTACTTCGTGTTATCAGTAATAAATACCATTATACAATATGAAATTGAGTAAACTGATTAAACTGTATCGATTCGTGTCTATTACGAGGGGACTCCGGTTCTTACTTCGTGTTATCAATAATAAATACCATTATAAAAATATGAAATTGAGTAAACTGATTAAAATATATTGATTCTTGTCTAATACGAGCGAACTCAGATACTTTCTTTGAGTTATCAATAATAAATACCATTATAAAATATTAAATTGAGTAAACTGATTACAATGTATCGATTCGTGTCTATTACAAGGGGACTCCGGTACTTACTTCGTGTTATCAATTATAAATACCATTATAAAATATGAAATTGAGTAAACTGATTAAAATGTATAGATCCGTGTCTATTACGAGGGGACTCCCGTACTTACTTCGTGTTATCAATAGTAAATTCCATGATGAAATATGAAATTGAGTAAACTGATTAAAATGTATAGATCCGTGTCTATTACGAGGAGACTCCCGTACTTACTTCGTGTTATCAATAGTAAATTCCATGATGAAATATTAAATTGAGTAAACTGATTTACAATAAAGAACCGCGATTAAGGTCTATATGTGCATACATAAAGTGTTAATATTCTTATGGCTATAAAACTTATCTGTCAGAAAAGAAATATAGAAGTTCATTCATAGGATCATTTTAATTTTAATTGATCATATTTCTTTTGCAAGCGATTGTAAACGAGCCTAAAGCCAAGTATATTTACTTAGATAAAGCGAAGTATATTTACCTAAATTGAAATTTCAAAACCAATTTAAAGGTGATCAATTACATATCGATAGTATATATATATATATATATATATATATATATATATATATATATATATATATATATATATATATATATAACTTGAAGGAAGTAAACCGCACTGCAAACCTGTTATATTTCGAATTGTTTGTTCTTTACTTTTGCATTATTGTCTAATAATGATATCTGTATTATTTTATCATTTAATATCACGTTATCACAATCGGACAATTCAACACTATGTTGATGTATGGATGATTTACTATTTTTTGTTGTTGTTGTTGTTGTTTTCTAGTTTTTTGTTTGTTTGTTGGTGGGGTTGGGGGAATCATTACAGAAACATAGTTTTTCACTTTAATAAGGTGCGTCTGAATAATAAAATTATATGGAAAATTGTTACATGGAATTATTATAATGAAAAGATGACACAATAACTTTGTGTGATGGATATTTTTTTCTGGGGTGGGGGTAAGGTAGGGGTCTTTCTTTCTTCCTTCTCCCCCCCCCCCCCCCACTTTAAATATGACTAATTGTGTTTGTGATAGTAAAATAACTATATCATCTTTCATCCAAAATATTTCATTTTTCTTAAGTATAATAAAACAATTACTTTCCTTTTGTTAAGGTTGAATGGCGAATTGTCTACCCATGGCATATGTCATGTTACCATCAGGCTGAGCCTTCGAGTAACATGACATATGCCTTAGGTGGACAATTTGTCATATAAAATTAAAACAAGACCAATAATAATATAATATTAACTATTCCATAAGGCTCAGAAAGTCACAGAGGTGAAGAACACGAGTTACAGGAGAGAAAAATGACCAACCACTAATCGTTCAAACTTCGTTATGCGCATATCGTTAGGTGAAACCGGATATATAAGTGTTCAGGCAGATTTTTTCTGGTAATATCGTTCATGTATCTGTTGGGGTGTTCTGGTGTATGTTGCATCGTATGTGAATGTGTATATGCATTTGTGCGTGCATGTGTATATATTTTTTACATCATTATATCTTGGGTCTTTACCCTATACAACAGTAAAACAGAAAAAAATAAAATAATTCCTATAAGGGAGCGATAGGTCAATGATTTATATCATAAGAGTACCTAAACAGTGTGCGTGTGTGTCTTTGTGCGTGCATATGTCTCTATTTCTATATCAGTCTAATTTGGTACCTCAATCCATACAACAGTAAAGCAGAATAAAAGAATATAATTCCGCCCAGGAATGATAGGTTACTGACTTATTCTAAACCATGTGAGGATCGAAAAGAAAAGAATAGAATAATTGATGAAAAAAATGGAAGTCTTATTTGGGTGCTAATTTCTTCGCTATGTGTATGGTGTTTACAGTGACAAAGAGCATGTTTGTAGCAAAATAATTCATTTCTTTCTCTCGATTTTAGTTTATAAATCTGTATGTATGCCCAAGTAGGATCCTTCAGGATAAAAACCTATGTGTATAAACTGTTATAAGGAATTGTGAGAATAACAAAAAGGTTATATACGAGAACAGTATATCCTGGCATCTCTCGTGTTTAATAATGAATTATTGCTTCATCTAAAGCGATGCTTGGTAACGTTTTTGGATAGTTTTTTATGTAATCGTCCTTATGAAGGAACTAATGTATTACTCAATTAGCTTAAACTATCTAACAGGCTATATAAAATTGAACTATGTAACAGGTTATACACAGTTTAAACTAGGCACATGTTATACACGAATTAAACTATATAACAGGTTATACACAGTTTAAACGAGGCAACATGTTATACACAAATTAAACTATGTAACAGGCTATACACAAATTAAACTATATAACAGGTTATACACAAATTAAACTAAGCAACAGGTTATACACACATTAGGTAACAGGTTATACACAAATTTAACTATATTACAGATTATACGCAAATTAAACTATGTAACATGTTATGCACAAATTAAACTATGTAAGAGGTTATAAACAAATGTAGCCTCCAAATTCTTTGAAGCACTAGTTAGTTTCTTAATTCTTCCTAACGGTGAGGACAAAAAGAGAAAATGCATGATTCTGGTGCATTTCATAAATTGTTTTTTTTTTTTAAATATTGGAGTTGCCTCAACAAAATTAGACATTTTTCTTCATCTCCTAATTTTTTTTTATTAATTTTTTTCACTAGACGCCCTTAGCTTAGAAGAGCTATGTAATAAATAAAAGATTTTACAAACCAGAACTTGAACAAACATAGAGTATAGGATGAGTAAATATTGTCAATAGTGCGATAATTTTAAAAAAAGAAAGCATGTTTGACAGTTGTCAGACAACTAAGTCAGAGCGCTGTGTAAAGCGGCATTCTTCTTTCATGTTTATGCTTTCAATAGTGTCGACCATGTTTGTTAGTGTCTGTGAATTAAAAAGACGAATTCGTGTGACTTTCTCTTAGGGGAGCTGCTCGGAGTAGGGCAGCGCAGGGCAGGTAGATCACTTTTCAATATTACCTTTTCATGTTTTTTAATGATGACCCAGCATATGCATTATGTATGTTACGGATAAAAAAAAAATCGTATATTGCATACTTCAATAACAGGTAATGTATGTGTGTTAATACTTTTTCCTTGTGATATAAATCTAATACAGCAGGTGCGGTTTGTAAATAGTCTTATGTTTTATTTACGGTATCTCCAAATAAAAAATATGATGTTGTTTTACAGAGGATAAGAGCTAAATACACACTCTAAGACTGATGGCCGTAAAAGAGAATTTATTGAAATATTTCTCTCCTGAATGAAGTAACATATGCTTGAAAGAGATTTTTGTAATCAAGAAAGAGGTTACAGGATATTTTCATGATAAGAGTTGATATTTTTCTTTTCTAACATCCTACAACTATTAATGCCGATCCATCAAATCACGTGACCTTAAAAATGTCAATACGTACGATCTGATTACTTTCCAATGTTTGGTTATCTAAATTTTCTGGGTTTAAAGAGAGAGCTTCACAACCAATATGCTTAACACATGAGGATACCTTCATTTAAATTTCCTTGTATTCAGTGCACAGAGAGATTTATTTTATAAAGCCATAATTTCTCCAACATAATCTTGCAATTGTTCTGAAGATTAACGTAATTTGTTGTCTACATTTTACACAAGGTGAGGTACCCATCCTAGACACAAATTGATACATAAAATATTCCTGCTTGAGATAATGGTACTAGTTAATTAACTCTGATTGAGATACTGGTACTAGTTAATTAACTCTGATTGAGATACTGGTACTAGTTAATTAACTCTGATTGAGATACTGGTACTAGTTAATTAACTCTGATTGAGATACTGGTACTAGTTAATTAACTCTGAATGAGATACTGGTACTAGTTAATTAACTCTGGAATATTAGTCATAATCTTCTACATTTCAATTTGTTGTATGTGTATCTATCAAACTACAAAAATCTTTCTCTTGAGGTGGTTCTTTGTAAAGCACACTATTTGAGATTCTATGCAATAAAAAACCCGAAACATAGTTGTAATCAGTTACTAAATTTACATAGAAGTATAATGTCCAATAAATCAGTTCAAAATTAACGAATACATTAAAAGTCTAAAAGTAAAATAATTTATTTATCACATATTATACACACATATACATGTCTGTGTGTGTGTGTGTGTGTGTGTGTGTGTGTGTGTGTGTGATTAAATAGTTTAAACAGATATAATTTAACGTTAGGTTCGTCGAGTGTTCCATTAATATGAAAATGTAATTAGAGATTCGAGACGTTTAGTAGACAAATTAGATGTGTAAAAGAAGCCTATTGACATTTGGTTAGTACTTAGTTACATTAGTATGTACCGTATGCATTTGATTAGTAATTAGTTACATTAGTATGTACCGTATGCATTTGATTAGTAATTAGTTACATTAGTATGTACCGTATGCACAAAAGACCTTCCTTCATCTCTAACATGACGGGTCTGAAGAACTAAGACGAGCCAAATTTCAGTACTTTCCAAATTTTTTAATGAAGGCGTTTTATGATTTATACATATTGTAAACAAACCAAGATTTGAGAAAGAACACATGTCCCATCCTTTAATGTATTTCAGCCACATAATGATTGTAATATATTTGTCGGGGACAAAAGCTCGCATTAAGGAAGTTCTGCAATTGTCTGGTTTCGAATTTCACGCAAAGGCTATTAGTTCTAAAGGATTAAAGTGGAATACAACGGCAGAGAATTCATTAGTGTATTAGTATCTCGTCTTAAACGCTTTGATAGGAAAATTTATCCTTCAGGGGTCCAACATTGTGACTAGTAGTTTGTCTTCTAAATAGTATACTTCTTAAAGCTAGACTGTTATATTACAATGTGTGCTTGTTTTACCTAATGCGTACAATGTGTGCCTGTTTTACCTAATGCGTACAATGTGTGCATGTTTTACCTAATGCGTACAATGTGGGCCTATTTTACCTTCATGCGCACAATGTGTGTCTGTTTTACCTAATTCGTACAATGTGGGCCTGTTTTACCTAATGCGTACAATGTAGGCCTGTTTTACCTAACGCGTACAATATGGGCCTGTTTCACCTAATGCATACAATGTGTGTCTGTTTTACCTAATTCGTACAATGTGGGCCTGTTTTACCTAATTCGTATAATGTGGGCCTGTTTTACCTAATTCGTACAATGTGAACCTGTTCTACCTAATTCGTACAATGTGGGCCTGTTTTACCTAATTCGTACAATGTGGGCCTGTTTTACCTAATTCGTACAGTGTGGGCCTGTTTTACCTAATGCGTACAATTTGGGCCTTTTTACCTAATTTGTACAATGTGGGCCTGTTTTACCTAATTCGTACAATGTGGGTCTGTTTTACCAGATTCGTACAATGTGGACCTGTTTTACCTAATTCGTTCAATGTGGGCCTGTTTTACCTAATTTGTACAATGTGGGCCTGTTTCACCCAGTTCGTACAATGTGGGCCTGTTTTACCTATTTCGTACAATGTGGGCCTGTTTTACCTAATTCGTACAATGTGGACCTGTTTTACCTAATTCGTACAATGTGGGCCTGTTTTACCTAATTCGTACAATGTGAACCTGTTTTACCTAATTCGTACAATGTGGGCCTGTTTTACCTAATTCGTACAATGTGAACCTGTTTTACCTAATTTGTACAATGTGGGCCTGTTTTACCTAATTCGTACAATGTGGGCCTGTTTTACCTAATTTGTACAATGTGAGCCTGTTTTACCTAATTCGTACAATGTGGGCCTGTTTTGCCTAATTCGTACAATGTGGGCCTGTTTTGCCTAATTCGTACAATGTGGGCCTGTTTTACCTAATTCGTACAATGTGGACCTGTTTTACCTAATTCATACAATGTGGACCTGTTTTACCTAATTCATACAATGTGGGCCTGTTTTACCTAATTCGTACAATGTGAGCCTGTTTTACCTAACACGTACAATGTGCGCCTGTTTTACATAATGCGTACAATATGGGTCTGTTATACCTAATGCATATAATGTGGGCCTGTTTTACCAAATGCGTACTATGAAAATAAAAGAGAATCAAAATTTGGATATGTAGAAGTTATACGTGTATTCCTGTAACGCTATCAGTGCCTCAAAGATGGACAAACGGAATATTGACATTCATTTTTCGTCCTAAAAGAAAATACACAATTTAAATTTCAAACTATATATGAAAAATGGTTGGTGAGATGTGGCACACTGGTTTATCTGTCTGTCTATTTGACTCTAGTTGATTTTTTCAAGAGCCTTTTCGAAATGCTGGTCTTTGACATTATATACAAAATATTTTTACTTTAAAAGGTAAAACACAATTTATTAAGAATATATGTTTAGTTCATATTATAGGCCTAAGTGCTATAAACGTGTTAGAAACATGTGAAAGTAAAATGAAATGGCATACATGTCTGTTTTAAGCAGGAATTTGTTACGAGAAAAAGGTTATATTGGTACTGAGGAAAGTTTTGTTGCATTTGTTTTGTCATTACACCCAGCAAATGGTATGAGTGATTATTGAAAGGTCCTTACTTCATATTTAATATTGTCAACAATATTTATTTATTTGAATTTTCTGGATCAAAACAGAGACATTTGAATTTCAAGTTTTTTGATAACCTATGTTATCTTTGACGCTAGTCAACAGCGAGGATAAAGGTGCGAATTATGTTCATACCTTCTTCTGAATGAATTAGAGTAGATCCATTATTCTCACAATACTGGGAGATCCTTTACTTTCATAGAGTTATGTCATTGTGCAAAGTTCACTCAGTGCTGTCACTTGAAGTTACGTGAAATATATTAACTATAATTTCAAGATTAAATATGGGAATAGCAAATAATATAGGTTAGACCTTTTGAACTCTGAAATCGATACAAATATGTAGTAATATACCGTGAGACAAAATTGTTTGTACAATTATCCCAAAACTCGTTGCTATTTACAATATTGATAGCATTGTAAAAGCATTGCTAATATATATGAACCTTATTTTCTGCATTGAAATATTTCAGTGTGATTAAAATCCAGATTTACTTATAATAAACAGATCTGGCAGCCACTGATAGAAGTTCGGGTTCTTCCAATCTTTAAAATTCCCTGTCCACTTAATTTTAGGAACCTACCAGATAAAGCGTTGCATTTCGTATTAGGGTGTGTTATCGTTAGAAACGATATGTTCCGAATTAAGGTTTTCACTTTCATAAATGTGAAAACTGTGATTCGATTGGTGAATCTAAATGTTAACAGATCATGACATCGAAATGGTGTCCGTGAGATCTCCATTCTGTCAG
Source organism: Margaritifera margaritifera (assembly GCA_029931535.1). Lineage (NCBI taxonomy): Eukaryota > Metazoa > Mollusca > Bivalvia > Unionida > Margaritiferidae > Margaritifera > Margaritifera margaritifera. Next base: position 3,003,514 of record JAQPZY010001662.1, on the reverse strand, counting down.
AGATCTTGATTTTAATCAGATTGTTAAATATTTTAGACTTGGATCCATTGTAGAGTGCTCTGATTTAAATGATATACAAGTTATTCAAATCAAGATTTTTTAAAAACATGTAAACAAAAAAAAAAAAATAAAGTGAAGCTACTGAAAGGTTATGTTATTTAAACTAAAACTCAAAATCCATTTCCGAGGAAATCAACCTTGATTAAATAATATCCTGAAAATTACTAATATCTCTGAGCCAAATAATTTCTAAAACATATTTTTATTTCTTAAACAATCACACTTTTTCCATTGACAAGGCTTGAAATATACACGGTTCCTTATTGATTGAATATAACAATTTTCAAGTTCGGATAAATTAAACCAGGGACGTTGTAGTACATATCATATCGACCAGCAATGAAACACACGAATATATGCATATTGTCATAAAAATATAGCGTGTCTGTACGTATACACGTACATGATAATTCTTTGTTCTTTGTGAGACATGTTCTTACTGTACACGACTCACATCTCTTCAAGTGTTGTTAATACCTTTATGCTGGTAGTAAAAACAGTCTAAATTTTATTGACAATACAGCTTTTATACACTCTAAGCCTGGTGGTCATAAAATATTTTGCACTCACGCCCTTTTATGGTCATGTAAAGTAATAAATGTATCAGTCAAGATTTCTGAGTGAGTAAGAAATTGAGTAATCTTGATATATGTGATGGGGCAAAGGCTCGTTTGTATGCCATTGTATCGTCACGTTTCTTATTCCCTTACGATTTATCGGGTGGTAGCCAATATACACGGTTTTCTAATTATCGCCCGTTGTACTCATATCGCTCGCTAGGTGCGTATCAGTAGTGTCCACCATATCAGAAGTGAAATAGATTATAAAGAAAGTGAATCGGTGCGTAAAAATACCCGTAAGGCTTCCACTGATTGCACAAATTTTATAAAAGAACATTTACATTCCAAATTTGTACGAAATAAATTCACAAACCAAGGACTTCAGAGTGAAGTGGCAGCAAAACAATTTCCTTGTAGCAAGAAGGACTAGTAGATTGAGAAATTTACTTGTCCTGTTGAATCTTCACTAGTCCTTCCCACAAAACAATGTTAGCTACACATCTAGATTAACAACACTCCGGGAGAAGGTAATTTAAAAATCCGCTTTTTTTCTCAACTATCAATTTATCACTTGCCCGTCCACCAAATGCCTTTGAAGTCAACATAAATTGCCCAGGTGGAGATATTCCTACCATATATTTGGCAGTGTTGTGCGATTTATAATCGCCGTAAGTTTCATCTCAACTTTTGAGAATTGAGACTAGTTGGCCTCTGAATAAATGTTTCTGCACAATCAGTAATACTTTTAGTCCGGGGTAATTTTCTCTGATAGATTCCGGTCAACAGTATCTAATTATTTCTCTTGGAAGTCATATTATCAGTAATTTCAACTTATCTGCTAAGATTGGAATTCAAGAATTTAAAATCTTGCGTGCTCATCTGACGGCATAAACTGAAATTTATATGGTACCAAACACGCACGTTCTTCATGCACAAATAAATCCGTTGTTGTCACAGACTTCCTGAAGGAGCACATCATCCAAACTTTGCCACACCCTCCATACAGTTATAATTTAGCTCCAAGTGATATTTGGATGCATTCCGTTATCAAAGATTTGCAGAGTGGCAAACGATGTGAAAGCCGCAATGCGGTTGGAAGTGCAGTTTTCCAGTGTATGAACAACATAACAAAAAGTGAATACAAAATGGTATTTAGTAATTGCATATTCAGACTGTGAAAGTGTGTAGAGGTGCATGGGGAGTACTTTAAGGGGATACACTGACGTACTGTTCACTTAGAAAAAGAAAAAACTTTGTTGTACAGCGCACTAATATTCAGAGCTTTTAAATACCCCTCGTAACTATTAGCGCCTGTACCTGTATTTCGTTTTACGATAGTAAATGAGCTGCAATGAGCACGTTTGGTTTGGTAGCCGACAAATGCCGAGCAAATGGTAGGATTCGGACTCTGACCCTTTCGGTTGCAAGTCTGGCACCCTAACCACTGAGTCCCCAAGGCTTCTGCCTCCATTAGGTGCCTCTTGCGACATGCTGGATAACGCATTGGGTCTATTATACAACCCTGACATGCATGAGAACGCATTGGGTCTATTCTACATCCCTGACATGCATGAGAACGCACTGGGTCTATTCTGCATATCTGACATGCATGAGAACGCATTGGGTCTGTTCTACATCCATGACATGCATGAGAACGCATTGGGTCTATTCTACATCCCTGACATGCATGAGAACGCATTGGGTCTATTATACACCCCTGACATGCATGAGAACGCATTGGGTCTATTCTACATCCCTAACATGCAAGAGAACGCATTGGGTCTATTATACATCCCTGACATGCATGAGAACGCATTGGGTCTATTCTACATCCCTGACATGCATGAGAACGCATTGGGTCTATTCTACATCCCTGACAGGCATGAGAACGCATTGGGTCTATTCTACATCCATGACATGCATGAGAACGCATTGGGTCTATTATACACCCCTGACATGCATGAGAACGCACTGGGCCTATTATACACCCCTGACATGCATGAGAACGCATTGAGTCTATTCTACATCCCTGACATGCATGAGAACGCACTGGGTCTATTCTACATCCCTGACATGCATGAGAACGCACTGGGTCTATTCTACATCCCTGACATGCATGAGAACGCACTGGGTCTATTCTACATCCCTGACATGCATGAGAACGGATTGGGTCTATTCTACATCCCTGACATGCATGCGAACGCATTGGGTCTATTATACATCCCTGACATGCATGAGAACGCATTGGGTCTATTCTACATCCCTGACATGCATGAGAACGCACTGGGTCTATTCTACATCCCTGACATGCATGAGAACGCACTGGGTCTATTCTACATCCCTGACATGCATGATAACGCACTGGGTCTATTCTACATCCTTGACATGCATGAGAACGTATTGGGTCTATTCTACATCCCTGACATGCATGCGAACGCATTGGGTCTATTCTACATCCCTGGACAAAATGAGATCATATTAATATATTATGCAACTTACCGTTAATGATCTGTTCGAAATGTATTTACCCATGGAGAAACCTAAAAACAAATTTAAGATCGTATCTAAATTATATATTGATTCCACTTGCACTAGTTTTAAGAAATGGAAGCTATTGACAACACCCAAACGCCTTCTATCAATTAACGTAAGGTGACTAATTCGCGCGGTTCGAAATATGCTCTCTCGTCGATTTCGTGATAATTTTCTTGTACCGTCGGTGCGTTCAGCCACTCATAACTTACACTACCACCGTGAAGAAGACATCCCAAACTTTTCCCCCATGTACGATTTAAATATCTTGCTGATCAGTTTAATTGTTACTTTTGCTTAATGTTTCTCCGTGACTTTGGGTTTTATCCATTTGAACACAGTTGGAAGGTATATACGTCCAGTCTAGTTCGCGGTGAATAGGCTACATTAGTTGTGGTTATTATTGGTGGTTATTATTTACCCTGGACTGGAACAGTCAAGCAGGGACATATTTAACATATTTTCTTTTTTTCAATAGATCCAGACAGACTATGTCAACGATAGAAAAATAGAACCAATTTTTTTAATCGAAATATAATTTAACATAAATCCACAAGGAATAAATACCATCGATATCTTTAGAAATGTGACTATAACAACACTTTCAACAACCATTCGAAACCTGAATGGAGAGACATTTATTTCCTTTATTAAAATGTTTCCATTGTTAGTGTGCGTCTGTGTGTCTTAAGGCCAGATGGTACGGTTTATTGCACATACTTCTGAGCATCAATCTGTTTCATGTTGTTGGACGAAGATTTTTGTTGAAATTTTTGTATAGATCAACAAATTTAAATGGAGATGTATATATTTGAGTCCTAATTAATCCCTATACATACAGTCATTAAATATAATTCAATTTTAACCACGGTGTACAAGTTCCATAACGATAACGACAACAATAGACCGACTTACGGCAACGTTTTGAGCAGTGGATATTTTGACCCATCAGAAAAATGCTAAGTGGGTATACAAGCAAATTGCAAATGCGAATATCAGGTTGATATTAAAATAATATATTCAATGATGTTATATAATTTCCCACAATAAAATGATTAAAATACTGTCAGTACTTCTATAAAATGACAAATTATGTTTTTTTTTTTTGTTTTTTTTTTATTTACGTTATAGATGTAATAAAAGTTCTTTTATGTGGAGAAAAACAACGGTGAGTGTCCATTTGTAGTTTAATTTTGGAGAATTTTAGTTTAAATTTGGAGAAAAAAAGACTTTACTTTATATATGGGGAAAGTATTGTAAATTTCTCTTTATATATATTTTTCTTTTTTAAATTTTTCTAATAATGGGTCAAATTTCTATTTTCAACAGTTATTTATCCCATCGTAGTGTGTTATCAGATTACCTATCTCAACAGCTAAGGTACAGAGAGTCTGTGTCATGCTAGTATTTGAACTGTTGAGCTTTACTCAATAAATGAGTGAAATATAAAAATTTCCTTTGCAAGAAGTTGTTAAAATTATGACTTCGAATACTTTGGGAATCTGCAGCAATTTATTTAAAATATTAAACTGTACCTTGTTACAACAAGTCACAGATCTGATGTCACTGACTGATTAATGAACAATGTATTAATTTGTTACTTTGCAAATGTAATATGGATCACGAATCAAACGTATTTGGAGATAAGTGTTCTGTCACGAAAAACGATGTGTTTGCAAAATTATTACACCTATGGCACGAACCCAGCGCAGTCATACCAGGCGTGCCTCGATGGTCATTTTAAGCACCCAAACCGCTAAGGTCATTTTAAACACCTAAACCGCTAAGGTCATTTTAAGCACCCAAACCGCTAAGGTCATTTTAAACACCTAAATCGCTAAGGTCATTTTAAACACCCAAACCGCTAAGGTCATTTTAAGCACCCAAACCGCTAAGGTCATTTTAAACACCCAAACCGGTAAGGTCATTTTTTAACAGCCAAAGCGGTAAAGAACGACGTATTTTTGTGGAGATTATGGAAATGAAACTGAACATTCCACACTTAATAGTCAGGATTTTTTTAAATTTTATTTTAAATATTACTTTATTGAAGTTTTTTATTATTATTAATCGAGGTTGAAGTAATACATGTTTTAAACGAGATGTCTATACAAATAAGAGATACTACTATCTCAATGTTATGAGATCGCTGTGTTCCTTTTACCTGTTAAAAGCTATTGCCTACAAATCTGTTAGATGATATTGGTATCCTTAGAAAGTAATCTCTTGCTATTTAGTGTATTTACTGTGTATTCTTATCGAGCTTATCTACATAAGTTCGCCGAGAGACGTTAAAAACTCAAGTTCTTTAATTATTTATTGATTGTGTATTTTGACACAAATCTCGTGATTAGGTAACAGGCAGTACCTGTATGTACACCCAATTCCAAGTTTTTGACATCATTAGTTCATTTGTATGACGTAGCCTTGCAATCAATCTAGAGAGTCAAATAACACTGTATCCAAGATAAATATGGGGGTTGCATCGATCATGTACCCAAAAAGGAACTGTTGTAATTTATAACAAAGCTCAGTTATACTTCTTATCCAAGTTTACACACATACATACATACAGTAATACTTCTTATTCAAGTTTGCACACATACATACGCACAGCAATACTTCTTATTCAAGTTTGCACACATACATGCGTACAGTACACACATGCAAACGTACAGTAATACTTCTTATTCAAGTTTGCACGCATACATACGTACAGCAATACTTCTTATTCAAGTGTGCACACATACATACGTACAGTAATACTTCTTATTCAAATGTGCACACATACATACGTACAGCAATACTTCGCATTCAAGTTTGCACACATACATACGTACAGTACACACATACATACTACAGTACATACATACATACGTACAGTACACATACATACGTACGGTACTCACATACATACGTACAGTACACACATACATACGTACACTATACACACACACTTACAGTAATACTTCTTATTCAAGTTTGCACACATACATACGCACAGTACATGCATACATACGTACAGTACACAAACATACGTACAGTACATACATACATACGAACAGTATACACACACGTACAGTAATACTTCTTATTCAGGTTTGCACACATACATATGTACATAATACTTATTCAAGTTTACACACATACATAGGTACAGTAATATTCTTATTCAAGTTTACACACATACATGGGTACAGTAATATTCTTATTCAAGTTTACACACATACATGGGTACAGTAATATTCTTATTCAAGTTTACACACATACATACGTACAGTACACACATACATACGTACAGTACATACATAAATACGTACAGTACGCACCCACATACATGCGTACAGTACACACATACATACGTATAGTAGACACAGGAGGAGACATATTTTTCGTGTAAGACAAAATATTATTTAGTAAAAGAAAGCCTGGAATATCAATATCCATAAACAAATTGTCCATCATGTATTTATTTAATTTTATTTTAATTTTATTTCATGTTTTATATCAAGTTAAAATACAAAATCCTTTTCTAATGAGGCGGGGCAAGGTGTTTTGGCGAAACTAAAATACAGTGCTGTTAGATATGCAAATATATTAGAGATCATATTAACCAATGAGAAAGTCGATAGCCAAAATGTAAAATATTAATTCTGATCCTATTCCCAGATGCCTTCACTTCCTTTGTGGGGGTTCTGTGAATATATAATACACGTTTTATCGGAATTTAAAAGTCTTTGAACATAAATGTTATGTAATAGAAGCTCATCTGGTAATGTCATGTAGTAATTATTAAAAAAGCTCATATGGTAATGTCATGTAGTAATTATTAAAAAAGCTCATATGGTAATGTCATGTAGTAATTATTAAAAAAGCTCATATGGTAATGTCATGTAGTAATTATTAAAAAAGCTCATATGGTAATGTCATGTAGTAATTATTAAAAAAGCTCATATGGTAATGTCATGTAGTAATTATTAATAAAGCTCATATGGTAATGTCATGTAGTAATTATTAAAAAAGCTCATATGGTAATGTCATGTAGTAATTATTAAAAAAGCTCATATGGTAATGTCATGTAGTAATTATTAATAAAGCTCATCTGGTAATGTCATGTAGTAATTATTAATAAAGCTCATCTGGTAATGTCATGTAGTAATTATTAATAAAGCTCATATGGTAATGTCATGTAGTAATTATTAAAAAAGCTCATATGGTAATGTCATGTAGTAATTATTAAAAAAGCTCATCTGGTAATGTCATGTAGTAATTATTAATAAAGCTCATATGGTAATGTCATGTAGTAATTATTAATAAAGCTCATCTGGTAATGTCATGTAGTAATTATTAAAAAAGCTCATATGGTAATGTCATGTAGTAATTATTAATAAAGCTCATATGGTAATGTCATGTAGTAATTATTAAAAAAGCTCATATGGTAATGTCATGTAGTAATTATTAATAAAGCTCATCTGGTAATGTCATGTAGTAATTATTAAAAAAGCTCATATGGTAATGTCATGTAGTAATTATTAAAAAAGCTCATATGGTAATGTCATGTAGTAATTATTAAAAAAGCTCATATGGTAATGTCATGTAGTAATTATTAATAAAGCTCATCTGGTAATGTCATGTAGTAATTATTAAAAAAGCTCATATGGTAATGTCATGTAGTAATTATTAAAAAGTTAATTTGGTAACGTCATGTAGTACTTATTAAGAAATATATGACCCGTATGTAAGTATGAAAACGTATCAAATGTCCAAATCGTGCACATGAAACCTTTAGGTTGCTTATATTTCATTACAAAATAATATTTATATGAATTAATATTTAATTACACTTATTTAAAAAATTTAAGAGATGGGGACGACACAACTTGTAAGAACTTATCCGCATTCCTTCTGTACGAAAGAGACAAAATGGTATTTTGAACTTTTATATATATATATATATATATATATATATATATATATATATATATATATATATATATATATATATATATATATATACATTTGTATTTTTCTGTTGGGTAAAATAAATGGATGTGAGTCTATATTAATGGCCTTTGATTGTAGTTGATGCCACCACTATCTATCCAAAGAGATTACAGTGGATTTAATGTTAGACATTACATCGGTGCGTGTCGCTACCGTCTTAAACACGTTGATAAGAAAATTAATCCCTAGAGTATCTCATATTCTGACTCTTTGTTTGCACTTATCACCATTTCGTATACATGGTTTCTTCTGTCTTTTATTTAAAACAAAATATTACAGAAAATGCATGCTTTGCATCTCTCTCGCGATCGTAGAATATATATTTATCTTTACAGATGTTGATGCATATCAGCCAATCTACCATCCATGTATTTGCTCATTTATTCACTCATTATTTTGTTCATGAAGAGTATATATCTATATATCTGAGTGTCTGTGTGTATATCTGTCTATCTATCTATCTATCAGTGGCATAGCCAACCCCCCACATAAAAAAGTTGTTTAATGGGAATTTTGCCCCCTCCCCCCCCCCCCCCCCCCCCCCCTTTGCAGTTGCTGGGCTTGCTTGGGCTGTTGCTACGTCCCTGCTATATATCTCAACCGATTAAACTAGGAATGTGTCTCTGGCAACTCTTTCTCGTTGTGAAAGTTTGTTTTTTTTATTATAAAAAGGAGGGGAGTGGAGGGGGAGGGGGATTTGCGCATAAGATGATGCAGCAAAACTTGACTCCAAATTAAAAGAACACATTTTATTTTATGTATGTTTGATATTTGTCTTCGTATTCGTTGAACGGCACGTAGAAAGGGTATAGATAATGATTGACGTATATAGTTCAAATACAATCGGACTGATGCATTCACTACCTAGTCAATTGATGGGTCAGATATCGATGAATTATTTTACATGTAACTCTAATATATATATATATGTATATATATATATATATATATATATATATATATATATATATATATATATATATATATATATATATATATATATTATAATGGTGCTCCAATTGGTACATTTTTACACAAACAGAGTGGTGATGATTCCATGTTAGATTTTTCAGGTTTTGTTGCCGCATTTCAAATACTCTGTGCCAACTACTGAAAGACACATGCAAAAATTATTACGTAAAGGCGAAGCAGTTCTACGGTAATGTTATCTTTCTTAAATATCAGTTTTGAGTGAATGCAAAACGTGAGGGCACTCTTGACAATACTTATGCAAAATGTAACCCTTAGAATAACTATAATGCGTAATCATGGAGACTAAACGTAACTTAGAGCCTGTCTTAAATTAAAATATACTAGTATTACGTCATTATGTTATACATGAGAGCCACTTCATTATGTTATACATGAGAGCCACTTCATTATGTTACACACTTCATTATGTTATACACGAGACCCACTTCATTATGTTATAGATGAGAGCCACTTCATTATGTTATACATGAGAGCCACTTCATTATGTTATACATGAGAGCCACTTCATTATGTTATACATGAGAGCCACTTCATTATGTTATACATGAGAGCCACTTCATTATGTTATACATGAGAGCCACTTCATTATGTTACACACTTCATTATGTTATACACGAGACCCACTTCATTATGTTATAGATGAGAGCCACTTCATTATGCTATACCTGAGAGCCACTTTATAATGTTATACTGAGAGCCACGTTATTATGTTATACACGAGAGCCACTTCATTATGTTATACATGACTCAGTCAAATTTTCTGATACAGAAGTTGTGGTGGCTCAGTAGTTCATACAGAAGTCGTGGTGGCTCAGTAGTTCAAGCTGGCGTGCTGGACTCATGACCAGAAGGGTGCGGGTTCGAATTCTGCCGGGTCGGCCGCTGTTGCGTGTCTCTATGCAAGGCACTTTATTGAATTTCCTCGATATGATATAACTTGTTATGTGTTTATGTTACGTCAGACACCAGACAAAACCAAGCAAAAGTTTCTGATAAAGCAATATGTTGTGTTATATCGATAGATTTGTATAGGTAAAGGTTCAGTTCTAACCACTTTACTTTCGAATCCTTGACTCATATTTAGGACCTTCTTAAAGCAGGCTATTACTTCTTTTTTAATGCCTTTACGATGTTTGTTTGATGCATGTTTATAGGCTTGAAATAAAAGTTCCCTTTTCATATTCATTGTTACACTGGGTCATTCTGGCACATAGTGTTTGTAATCGATGTAAGGTATATTGTACCATACATCATGTGGTAATTGCAAGGCATGTTTCAATCTGGGATAAACCTGGGAAACAACTTGCATGCGTAAGTAAAGCCAAATCTCTTTTCGTATCCTGCTTTACTTACCTAATATGAAATGGATAAATCTTTTCTCGCAGTAGGCAAAACATAGATCTAAACTGTGATTCTCAACATTAGCGAATTATTCATTTTTAGAAATTTTTTCTTAGTATACCTTAACATATCTTTAATTTTATTCGACAGAATTACAATTCCATTCATCATAGGTAATCTAACATTGATTAGACGAAGGTTCCATTTGCAACTAGATTTAATAATCTTAAACGAAATATTTATTTCAATCCTTATCAAGGCTGAAATTTGAAATAGTTAGCACATAATACAATCATTAGTGTGTATAGATACGATCATTTATCCAAGTGAGAAATTCATTGAATTGTTAGCGTACTAATAAATCGAAACTTTCAAAAACAACAACATGTGTAACGGAGGTCAATGCAACTGCCAATTTATAATCATTTACCTCTTTGTGAACATTTTTCATTGAATAATATCATATATTTATAGCAATGAATTATAAAATGTAAGGTAAAGGAACGTAGCAATTTTCAATGTTCGTATTTAAATAAGGAATGACTCTAATGTATTTTACAAATATGTATCGTATTGTTTCGCTATAACTGACCATTCTGTTACTATGTACCGTAGATTTTCGACATAACTGTCCATGCTGTTACTACACACCGTGGTTTTTCAACATAGCTCTCCCTGCTATTGTTATATACCGTGGTGTTTCGACATAACTGTACCTGCTATTGCTATATACTTTAGATGTTCGACATGGCTGGCCATGCAATTGCTATATACCGTAGTTTTTTTACATAGCTGTCCCTGCTATTGCTATACACCGTGGTGTTTCGGCATAACTGTCCCTGCTATCGCTATATACCGTACTTTTTCGACATAGCTGTCCCTGCTATTGTTATATACCGTGTTTCTTCGACATAGCTGTCCCTGCTATTGCTATATACCGTAGATGTTCGACATAGCTGTGCCTGCTTTTGCTATATACCTTGGTTTTTTCGACATAGCTGTGCTATTGCTATATACCGTAGATGTTCGACATGGCTGGCCATGCTATTGCTATATACCGTAGATGTTTGAAATGGATGGCCACGCTAGTGCTATATATCGTGGTGTTTCGAAAAAGTAAACCATTCTATTACTATACACCGTGTGTTTTCGACATAGCTAACTATGTTATGACTATATATCGTAGTTTTTCGAAAAAAATTTACGATGGTATTACTAAGTTCTGGTTCATAGACTTACATATGAAACACTGAATTCAACATATGGTATAAGATTGATAAAGAATCGATAAGAACCATTTATTAAAATGGTTAAAACGTATATATTCGTGTCTATTATGTGATAACATGGTTACATTAAAGGACCGCTATTAACGTCCTTAGGAGTTAGGAGCATAAGAAAAAGTGTCGACATTCTTATGGCTAGAAAATTGAGCTGTCAGAAAAGATATTTAGAAGTTCATTCATGGGCAACATATAATTTAAATTTTATTGTATCTTATTTATTTTTTAAGAGATAGTATATGATTTTAATTTTAATGTATCTTATTTATTTTTTAAGAGATAGTAAATGATTTTAATTTTAATGTATCTTATTTATTTTTTAAGAGATAGTAAATGATTTTAATTTTAATGTGTCTTATTTATTTTTTAAGCGATAATAAATGATGCTAAAGCGAAGTATATTTACATAAAATGAGGACATTACAAGAGTGCTCATTTCATATTAAATTTATAAAACGAGCCTTGTAGAGCTAAAGATTTAAATTATTCGACGAGTTTTATTAAATTTCATTTGAAATCAGCACAGATATAAGATTCTATTTATCGCATGACGAAAAATAATGATTTTGTTTGACCAAACCGCAGAATAGTGTAGTGAAATAACTTTGAAATACATTCGGATACCTCGGTCGTTACGCCTTTCCTTTGCATAACGTTATTACGTAATTTGTGACGTCATGAGGTGTTATTACACGTGTTACATATGTAGAGGATTTCAAATGGATAATTATTTAATATTGAATTTATTCAACGAGTTTCATAAATTCAGTAATAAACCGTTGCCCATTTGAGATTCTGTTTATCACGTGGTTTTAATTTTGAGTGGAAAGAATCTAGATAGAAAGAGGAACATTTAATTCTGGCTCAGACGCTGCACATTTTAATTCTTGCGCATGAAAAATAGTCCCAGACGCGAAAGTAAGCAATATTGCACAATTCGATACCCAATTACATTTAGAAGTAGATTTTTTTTTCTCACAACTAAAGAGCAACTCTCCTTCCAATCAAAAGAATATTTGATATGGACAACATCATTTTTCAACAATGGATCTCCAGTGGAAATTAGTGTGTGATGTCACATTGTTCACTCAGTCATGTTAGCTGGAGTAGTTGAGGCGCCATATACATGGCTTTCGATCAGAGTGTGTACAACGTTTCCACCGAAAAAGATGGCGATTCTACCATGGATATTCACCACAGATGCATTATTGGATATGGCAGAAGAAGTAGCATTCCAGTTGTTGGATATTTGTCTGAAGGAATGATTACTGGATCCAGAAATTGTACTAAATTAAGAGGTGTTTGATATATGCCATGCTAATTTGCAATCATGTGGCTCTATTTAGTAATTTCCAGTTTTAATGCTTTTGTGACCGGATATTTGCATTATTTGATTTCGAAGAATGCTGGTATTGGATAACTTTTTGTCTGCTAAGAAACCAGCATTTGTCGATTCATAAGACAGATGAGTTTATTTACTCCTAAAGGTTGACATTTAAACAAAGCTTGTCCTGGGGGTGGGGTGCTAGATCTATACCGCGTGGTAATAGCTATGTAATGGGGCTGTCTGCATTACAATTGGTTGCCGGGCGTTTCTCTACATAGGCTCAGTATGTTCGTGTTATACAGCGTGATGGATTTTCTATGTTGTCCCAGCGGGTTTACTCATGTTCCTGTTTTAGTTTGGCATTCGGAGAATTCTGTGTAGGGTAAATGGGCCATATTCCGACATATGTAACCACCATTGTGCGTTTTTTGTGATCAGTCGCCCTGTTTTGCACAATGTCCATTCGACAACCGATTGAAAATACAGTCGCCATATTGTTAATAGTAATAAAAAATAAAATGGTTCCAGAAGGCGGGGCAAGGAAAATTCCCACCATCGCGACCAATAAATAATAAGAATACTGCGCAAGTATTTCATGGAACTTATTTGGACCAATCAGATTCACAGAAAGTGATATGTTAACGTGTGAACATATCAAAAATAATAAACCACAGACACTGTATGTAAAGTGCACCAACAATGTGATAAATAAAATCATGTTATCGGTATATTAACGTAAATAACAGTAGTTATGTGATCAATTAAATTCTCATAACAGGTTTAAAAGTGATAGGTCAAATCTCGATAATAGATGCAAGAAAATATAAATATTGGTACAAGTTAAAGGGTAGACGGTATTGAAAACCCTTATATTGACACGGACTTTATATTGACACGGACATGGATAGGTAGCATTTTCAATGTTATTCTCTTTTCCTTTGCTTTAGTTGCAAGTAATGATGTCTATAACATTGTATTATTCAATATTACCCCCAGTACAATGTAAAAACTAAAATAGGTATGACTTATATAGATACAAATATAAACGATAGGTTTTTACTTTATTTTGTGACTCATTTAATTTGAACAAGGTGCCTCTGAAGAATGAGGTCATAGTTCAAGTATATTGAAAATATATGCAAAACTTCATATATTGAATTATTATACAGAAGAAACTGCACAATTATTTGTGTTTTCAATAACTTCAGTTTTAGAATCCCATTGGTCATTGGTTGAAATTCAACTATTTCCTGAAAAATAGTCCCTTTCCTCAGATGTCTTTATGGTGCCCTCAAGGTCACATAATATTACCTCCATGTGCCTGTAACGTCAAACCATAGTGATCTTACTTGACTGGCAGATTAATCTGATTTTCTCCGAAAGTTCGAACTAAACGTATTATCGGTATTTTCCTTAAAAGAAACGACTAATTGTGCTCGCAATTGTTCAGAAAGCTGTTTCATCACTGAGAATAAAATAATTCTAAATTTTTGTATACAGATAATTTCAATTAATATTCAGTATAGTAAAACACATATTGCCTTTATTGTGAGGTTAAATAACGAACTTTACACCCAAAGCGTATGTCGTTGTTACCATCTGTCAAACCCAAAGCGTATGTCGATGTTACCCTCGGTCACACCCAAGGCGTATGTCGATGTTACCCTCGGTCACACTCAAGGCGTATGTCGATGTTGCCCTCGGTCACACCCAAGGCGTAAGTCGATGTTACCCTCGGTCACATCCAAAGCGGATGTCGATGCTACCCTCGGTCACACCCAAGGCGTACGTCGATGTTACCCTCGGTCACACCCAAGGCGTATGTTAATGTTATCCTAAGACACACCCAAGGCGTATGTCGATGTTACCCTCGGTCACACCCAAGACGTATGTTGATGTTACCCTCGGTCACACCCAAGGCGTATGTCGATGTTACCCTCAGTCACACCCAAGGCGTATGTTAATGTTACCCTCTGTCACACCCAAGGCGTATGTCGATGTTACCCTCGGTCATACACAAGGCGTATGTCGATGTTACCCTCGGTCACACCCAAGGCGTATGTCGATATTACCCTCGGTCACACCCAAGGCGTATGTCGATGTTACCCTCGGTCACACCCAAAACGGATGTTAATGCTACCCTCGGTCACACCCAAGGCGTATGTCGATGTTACCCTCGATCACATCTAAAGCGGATGTTGATGTTACCCTCGGTCATACCCAAGTCGTATGTCAATGTTAGCCTCAGTCACACCCAAGGCGTATGTCAATGTTACCCTCGGTCACACCCAAGGCGTACGTCGATGTTATCCTCGGTCACACCCAAGGCGTATGTCGATGTTACCCTAGGTCACAACCAAGGCGTGTGTCGATGTTACCTTTGGTCACACCCAAAGCGGATGTTGATGCTACTCTCGATCTGACCTCTCAGATAACATAACATATGCCTCAGATGGAGAATTCGTTATATAACATCAAAACAAGAGCAATATTTCTATAAAATATAAACTAATTTGTGAACAAAACTGGAGTGAACGGAGAAAATAAACCAAACACGAATCTTTAAATCTTAATTTGTCCATGAAACTGGAGATCTCGTAAGTGCTAAACTATTTTTCCCCCTAATATTGTTCATGTGACTGTGTAGGTGGGCTTGTGTATGCGACATGTGTGTGTGTGAGTGTGCGTGCGTGTGTGTGCGTGTGTGTGTGTGTGTGTACATGATTGCAACTATACAACAGTAGAATGGAATAAATGAATCTAATTGTTAGATTCATGGTTTATTTTCTATACCAAATGAGGACCTAACAATAGGTTCATGACTTATCCTATACAAAATGAGGACCTAACAATAAAATAGAATAATTATTGGAAAACGATAGAAGTCTTTCTTTTTAGTGTAAATTTCCTTGCCATGTTGATAGTGTTTGGAGTGACAAAGTTCATATTTAGAGCATCAAGAGTTCATTTCCTTCTGTTAGTTCCTTTATAACACTGTATGGGTGTTCTAGTATACACCTTCAGGATAAAGTTATGTGCATTCATTTGTACAAAGAGGAAAAGTGAGAGTAACAAATGTCACATATACAAGGAAAATACGTGCCTGAGCTTTTCTATGCAGTAATAAACTATTGCTTCATCAAGAGTGATGCGTGTTGAGTTTTTTAATGTTTTTTTTTTTTGTTTGTTTTTTTTTTCTTATAAATTTAATTGTTTATATGAAGAACTAAATGATTTATTTAGTTTGCTTACCATATTGTACCGGTTATACACCAATCAAGACTTCGTATTTAGTTGTAGCTATGTTTTAAGTTATTTCTAACGGTGAAAAAGGAGAAAATGCATAATTCTAGTGGATTTCATGAAATTGTTATAACAAAAACCTATCGGCTTGGTCTCAGGTAACTGTGGAAATGTCAATTCTCATTCCTGGCTGAGAGAAAAATTATAAAGTTCTTCATTGCTTACATGTAATTCATAAGCTTTATGCCTACATTTTTACCTCGCCTTTGACAGCGACAGCAACCTCTTCTCCAAATCATAAAGGGAAATATTTTAACATTAATGTTTCAAAAATACAGATGTCTTTTTTAATAGGAGACCTTAAGACTACAATAGCTATTTACAAATAAAATATTTAACTAACGATAACTTAAAAAAACAAAACACACAATTTACGAATAGTAAATATTGTACATAGTCTGATAATTGTAACAAATAAAACATTGGTGACAGGTATCAGGACATCAAAGTCAGAGTGCTGTGTTAAAAGCATTCCTTGTTCGGGCTCAAGTATTTCACAAGTGTCTACTATGTTTGTAAGTCTTTTTGTATGTTAAAGACGAATTCGTGTTCCTTTTTCTTTAGCGAGCTGTGGGGTGGGTACAGCAAGGGCATGAATAGCAGCTTAGTTTGTGTCCATCCCGTGTTCATCCAATACTTCCGTGTCCGTTCTGTGTTTATTTAGTACTTCTGTGTATTTCCCGTGTTCATCCAATACTTCCGTGTCCGTTCTGTGCCCATAAAATACTTCAGTGTCCATTCACTATTACCTCTTCCTTTTTATAGTGAATCAGGATGAGAGTTGCATACTCTACGTTACGGATATACAAAAATTAAAAAAAATATTCGTATATTGAATACCTCGATGACAGGCGATCCTTGGGTCGTAATATGTATTCCTTGCGACTTAAAGATATTCAGTGGGAGTGCTTTGTGAATAGTCTCTGGTTTTATTTACGATCTTTTTAGATCAATAAGTAGGAGGTTATATTGCCAAGAATATGAGCTAAATATACACTCTAAGTATGATAGGCACAAAAAAAGAGTTTGGAGAAGCGTTACTCTCCAGGATTAAGTAATATATGCCTTAATCGAGATTTATCAACAAGCAAGAGATTACCAGGTATTAGGATAAATAAAGGATACATTTTTTTATATTTTGATTTACCATCCTATATCTATTAAATGCCGATCCATCGAATTACATTACCTAGGAAAAATATGTGCATACTATTTGATGAATTTGCAAAGTTTGCTGATCTAAATGTTGTTGGTTAAAAGAGATACCTTCATAATCAATATATATATATATATATATATATATATATATATATATATATATATATATATATATATATATATATATATATATATATATATATATATATATAAATGAGGTTACCTTTATTTTATTCCATTGCATTTAATCCAAAGACACGAAGAGAGTGTTTTTAAAAAAAGTTTTTATTATTTACAAAGTAGCATTTTCTCCAACATGAACGATAGGGATCTATCGATCAATGACACACTGGGAACAGTTATAGAGAGTACCGTGATGTCTTATCTATTCTTACACAACTTGATATACCCATTGTAGACACAAATGGATGCATGTACTTTTCCTGATTGGGGTAAGTAACATCATAATATTAGTAATTATTGTATATATTTCAATTTATTGTATATGGTTCCATCCAAATACAAAACGCTTTCTCTTGATGTGGTTGAAACACCTAAGTCGTGCAAGTCTGGGTGTGCAGTGCTGATAAAACATCCGTATCCATTATCAGATCAAACATGTGATAATACAGAGGATTCTTTTGTAATAGATATTATTAAAATACTAAGATTCAAGAAGAGGACGACCAAAGTTGCACAAAAATATGTCCCATCCAGTTTTGGCATAAAAAAGGATAAAGACATGTGTCAATCACAAAGCATAATGCTACCGTCTATACTCGCGTATAAGTCCAATCCAACTGCAGACTGCATAGACCCAGGTCTGCCAACGCATAATGCGCCGGCAGATCTGGATCAATGCAATTTGTTCGGACTAATCAGTAGAAAAAAAATATTGACCCTGACCTGCTCCGCATTATTTGACGTCAGATCAGACCTGTTGTTTGCAGTTAGACCCAAGATATAAGCGAGTACAGACGGTAACTTGCGTTGAGTGGGATATATTTATCGGGGACAAAAGCTCACATAAGGGATGTGTTGTCATTGCGCGATTTCTTGTTTGATGCCACCACTATCAATTCTAATGGATCAAAGTGGATTTCCAAGGTTGACATTGCACTGGTGTATCACTCTCTTGTCTCAAATGCTTTGATAAGAAATGTAATCCTTCTAGAGGCTAACATTCTAACACTTTGTTTGTATCTCTAAGGTTACTTACTTCAAGGTCTTCTAAAAGTTATACTTATTCATACATGGTTGTCGCAAAAAAATGCGTGCCTGTTTCACCTAATGCGGTTGTACCATCGACGATTAGTAACATCATAATGAGTGATATGGAGAGCTGATGCATACATTTGCGTAAGGTTATCATTGTCTCAAAAGGTAAGCAAAATGGAATATTACATTAATTCTCCATCCACGAAAACTATAGGTAATTTTAATTTCAGATTATATGTGACACAAGTGTAGTTGATACGTGGCACACAAGTTTCTTTTCAGCCTGTCTGTCTCTCTTTCGATCCTTCATGGCCGTTTGTGACACGTTTGCCTTTGACAAAGAATGAATGTACACAACATAGGCCTAAAGTTAGAAATAAATGTCAGTCATGTAATAGTAAAATTAATATATATATATATATATATATATATATATATATATAGTATTGTATTGTATTGTATTAAATTGAATAACTTTGCCTTTGGGACTATAAATAGTTACAAGGGATTTCTAAAAGTTATTACTTTTGTTACGACTCTATTGTCTAAGAAAAATTTAACAGCAAGAAAGTAAAACCAACAAATCAATTAAAAATCAACAAGCAATTTATTTCTTGACAATTAAAGCGAAAATTCAAAAGACACTTACAGAATGTGAATTAAAATCCAAATAATCCAATAATTATAAGTATCTAATCACAAGTCCTAAATATAGAATGTTCCGAATGAATGACTGTATCGTTGAATGTGTTGATGTGCCAGTAGTCTTTAATGTGATGATGTGCCAAAATGAAGTACTCCAGAATATCTTTGAATAAGTTCACATAAATCCCAAAGTCATCAATTCAAAATCCAAAATTCAAAAGTCTATGAGCACTTTTATAATTCAATGAATATTTTAAATAATTCCACTCTCTGAATTTGGAATGATTTTTCAGAACTGTAATGGCTCTTTAAAGACTGATGTTAAGATCGAAACTGAAAAACTGTCAACTAAAAATGATATATACAAAAATAGGTCACATGACAGAATGTTCTAGAATATTATGGTGTATGTGACTTTTGACACATAACTCTAAAGAAATTCTGGTTTTATCTGTAAACAAAATCAACCTTGACCTCAAATTGAATCAACAACTTGTTTACCAAAACCGTCCTTGAACTCAAATACTAAGTAAACAACCTAATTCAATGACAATAGCTAAACATGTCAACATTATACTTAACATTAAGGTTTAAGCAAATATTAAAGTCAAGAAACATTTATAATTTCCTAAAATATTTATAATATTATATAAACATCATCCATAACACTTTATATTTGATGTATTGAACTATATTTGCTTATTTTAATTTATGAGCTTGAAAAGTGACATTTGCCTTTGAAATTCTGTAATACTCCACCATCTTCCATTTTAGATGGGGCTGTGATAAGAATCAAGGTACAAATCATGTTAATACTGTGTTTAAAATAAAAGGATCCGTCAATCTCACAAAACTAGAAAGTCATTTATATTCTACGTGTCGTGCCATTGTACAACGTTTGCTATATGCAGAAATATACAATTAAGGGCAGTGTGGCGGTATATTGATCTAATTTCAATATTAAATATACACAGATGAAATAACACACGTCAATCGAGCTATGCAAACAATGCTCTAATGTAAACGATGACACAAGGTTTTTGTTAAAACTTTTCTTATAGCTTATTGTTATATTGAATTTTTGTGTAATTGTTAAATGATTGCTAGCATCTTTTTATGTTAATTTCTGCAATGAAATGTCTGAAATTTGAATCGATTAGAGAAAGCACTTAATTCAATGATATATACATGTAAATCGAAAGAAGACTTAACAAAGATGTAATAAGTTAAAAGAGAGGCTACATAAAGGCAAGGTTATTTATACAAATTTAAACAAAAATGCTAAATCAGAAATATTCGAGAAGGATTTAATTTCTTTTCTTTTTTCTTCGAGGGTCAAGCACATTAACGAAATTAAAACCATCACATGTAAACACTGTGATCCCAAAGAAATGTTATCCCCATTAAATTGTTTGTTTACTCCCAAACCGTGAAAAATTATCCCTGCGAATATTTATCAGTTTTAAGTATACTCTTGAGAAAATAAACCTTACTTAAATAGTATCAGAGAATACACCTTACTTAAATAGTATCAGAGAATACACCTTACTTAAATAGTATCACAGAATATACCTTAAAAGCACTGATATATGCGAGAAAGATAATTTCTGAGGCAGATTTTAAAACACACTTTCCACTGATTGTTCCTGCAATATTACTTATTTGAGGAAAATAACCATTTTCTAAGTTCTGATAAAATAAAACCCTGGACTTTCTGTTGGATATTATATCGACCAAGAATCAAACCTGCACGAAGATATGTGCATATTTTCACAAAGTACGATGTGTCTGTACTTACACATGTGAATGATAATTTGTAGAAAGAACATGTTATTGTGTACGGTGCACATCTCTTGACATTTATTTAAAGCCTTTAATCGTCGTTAAAAAAATATAGCGTATGTTTAATTTAAAATACAGATTGAATACACTATAAGCTTGTTTTGTGGTTTGTTTTTTTTTTTTTTTTTTTTTTTTTTTTAAAGCCGTTTTATTCTCGGGTAAAGTAATAAATGAATAAATGTTTCAATCAAGAGTTCAATATCCAATCTGGGTGTGCAATACGAAAATATGGATTTAACATCTGTATTCAATATCGGATCAACCAATTAACATTAAATGGATATGTAATTCATATTTTAAACATTGACAGACTTAGGCAGACGGCAACCAAAATATTTGCAAGAACATATGTCACATTCTATATATATTACAAATCTCTCCCAAAGTCCGTAGCTGTACAAACCGTTAAAAAATACTTTGCAGCAAGGGACTTCACTGCAAGGAGTCTGAAATTGATAGACTTTGCAGCAAGGGACTTCACTGCAAGAAGTCTTAGATTCATAGACTTACGTATGAGGTACATAACAAACACGCGCTATACGATTAATAAAAAGTCATGAGCATTTTTGTAAACTTTATTCAGATGTATTGATTTTTATCTATTACGTGTAGACTTTTGTGCTTATTTTGTGTTATAAAAGTAAATCACATTAGAAAATATGAAACTGTGTTCACTTGATTACACTTAAGGTATGTATGTGTGTATTGGTGTTTAAGGGCACCTCAGCACTGTAATGGCTATATGGTGCAAATTGAAAATAAAGTTCTACAAATGTATAAAGGAAGAATAGCATAACATTTGTAGGAATACACTTAAGGACCTCGATCTATACGGACATAACACTTTTAGGAATACACTAAAGGACCTCGATCTATACGGACATAACATTTTTAGGAATACACTAAAGGACCTCGATCTATACGGGAATAACATTTGCAGGAATACACTAAAGGCCATTGATCTATACGGGCATAATATTTGCAGGAATACACTAAAGGACCTCGATCTATACGGACATAAATTTGTTTAGGAATACACTAAAGGACCTCGATCTATACGGACATAATACTTTTAGGAATACACTAAAGGACCTCGATCTATACGGACATAACATTTTTAGGAATACACTAAAAGCACCTCGATCTATACGGACATAACATTTTTAGGAATACACTAAAGGACCTCGATCTATACGGGCACAACATTTTTAGGAATACACTAAAGGACCTCGGTCTATACGGGCTTAAACTTTTAGGAATACACTAAAGGACCTCGGTCTTTACGGGCATACAATCTTTACTAATACACTAAAGGACCCCGGTCTATACGGGCATAACAACTTAAGGAATGTACTAAAGGACCTCGGTCTATACGGGCATAAAAACTGTGCTGACATTCTTATGCTAGAAAATCTAATTGTGGAGGAAGAAATAAAGACTTTTAGTAAATGTATAGAATAAGTATAATTGAAATGTATCCTAGGTATCTTCGAAGTGATCATAAGTGATAATAAATAGTTCCTGTCCGAGTGTGCGATTCTAAAATACGGATTCAACAGCCAGATCAAACATCAGATAAACCATGTAATAATAAATGGGGTTTTAATAAATATTGCAAATAAATTCAGATTTAGGGAGAGGAACACTAAAGTTACAAGAACATTTTATTCGCTAATGTGGCTTCTGTCACGATCTTTTAACATATATTCTTATTGAAGCAAGGTTGTCATATAACAGTGCATGCCTGTGTTACCTAATCTGTATCATTGTCATATAACAGTGCGTGCTTGTTTTACCTAATGTGTACTATTGTCATATAACAATGCGTGCATATGTTACCTAATGTATATTATTGTCCATTAACAATGCGTGGCCTGTGGTACCTAATGTTTACCATTGTCATATAACAATGCGTGTCTGTTTTACCTAATGTGTACTATTGTCATATAACAATGCGTGCATGTGTTACCTAATGTATATTATTGTCCATTAACAATGCGTGGCCTGTGGTACCTAATGTTTACCATTGTCATATAACAATGCGTGTCTGTTTTTCATAATGGGTACTATTGTCAAACAACAATGCGTGCCTCTTTTACCAAATGCGTACTAT
The DNA here is from genome assembly GCA_029931535.1 of Margaritifera margaritifera. NCBI lineage: Eukaryota > Metazoa > Mollusca > Bivalvia > Unionida > Margaritiferidae > Margaritifera > Margaritifera margaritifera. The sequence goes on along the minus strand of JAQPZY010001662.1, from coordinate 2,980,135 downwards.
TGTTATATAATAATGTGTGCCTGTTTTACCTAATGCGTACTATTGTCATATAACAGTGCGTGCCTGTTTTACTAAATGCGTACTATTGCATATAACAATGCGTGTCTGTTTTATCTAATGCGTACTATTGTCATATAACAATGTGTGTCTGTTTTATCTAATGCGTACTATTGTCATATAACAATGTGTCCCTGTTTAACTAATACATACTATTGTCATATAACAATGCGTGTCTGTTTTAACTAATGCGTACTATTGTCATATAACAATGCGTGTCTGTTTTAACTAATGCGTACTATTGTCATATAATAATGTGTGACTGTTTTACCAAATGCGTACTATTGTCATATAATAATGTGTGACTGTTTTACCTAATGCGTACTATTATCATATAACAATGCGTGTCTGTTTTAACTAATGCGTACTATTGTCATATAACAATGCGTGTCTGTTTTAACTAATGCGTACTATTGTCATATAATAATGTGTGACTGTTTTACCTAATGCGTACTATTGTCATATAATAATGTGTGACTGTTTTACCTAATGCGTACTATTGTCATATAATAATGTGTGACTGTTTTACCTAATGCGTACTATTGTCATATAACAATGCGTGTCTGTTTTAACTAATGCGTACTATTGTCATATAATAATGTGTGACTGTTTTACCTAATGCGTACTATTATCATATAACAATCAGTTCCTTTTTTACCCAGTGCGTCCTATTGTCATTTACTAGTAACAACATGTGCCTGTTTTACCTAATGCGTACAATGTGTGCCTGTATTTCCTAATGTGTATAAGTGTGCCTGTTTTATTTAATACGTATTATGCAAAATAAACAACATCTTAACTTAGGATTTGGAGAGATTATATTTGTATTCCAGTAACCCTCTCCGTGTCTCAAAATAGAATATTTACATTCATTTTCCTTCTGTGAAAAAAAATCCATGGATCATTTTACTTTCAAATTACATGTAAAGCAATGTTGGTGATTAATGTCACACAAATTTTTTTTTTTCTCTCTCTCTCTCTCTCTCTCTCTCTCTCTCACACACACACACACACACACACACGCGCGTGACCGTTCTGTACATGTAAGTCTTTGACATTATACATACAATCATTTAACTTGAAAGGATCATAAGGATTGTATTCATAAATTCGTGTGTTTAATACACTTTGTTGGCTTAATGTTTATACAAAAATGTAGGGTCATGTTCAAGTGGAATGAAAGGAAATACGTGTATGTTTCAAACACGAGTTTGTTACGACCCAATTCATTTACATATATTGGTATTGGGGAAGATTGTATGGCCTCTTTTGGCCTCAGAAATAATCGATACGTATGGGTTAACTCCGAAAAATCGTAACATCATGATAACCCACGGTGTCTCGTTTGATACTGGCATACAGTGGGGATGAAAGCTTAAAGGGGATGTGGCCACCACGGCTTGGCTGCCTCGGTGTTTCATTGGGAAAGACACTTAGCTCCCATTTCCTCGGCATGATATAGACACTAATGTGCTAAAGGTGCTGTTAAAACCAACAAAAACAGATTAAAGAGGATACATCGATCTGAAAACGGTGGGAAGTCCTTTATATTCAAAATATCCTGTCATTGTGCAACGTTTAATACATGCAGTAAAGTGACGTTACGTGCAATAAGACTAAATAAAGGCCCAGTAAATAATATTTCTCCGGCTCCCATTTCACCATCAAAAGCCTTGAAGTTAAGTCTAGGCTTTAAACATTTGATTGGGAAATGTGAAGACAGATTTACATTTAATCCAATCAGACTGACTGACTCTAGACTTAAATTTAATTCCAGACAAAAGTGTTGTCAGCGAAGTCCACGCCAGATTGTTGGAGCTTTAAAACCGATCATGTAAACAGTGGTACAAAGCTATTTGTTTATCATTTCCCACAACTTCTTTGTGGTTTAGATCTTAGAAGCATTGTTCAATCATTTCTAGCATCTATGAATGGAATCATTTCTAGCATCTATGAATGGAACTTTCTGCATTTATATATTAGAAATTTTAATCGAGCAAAGAATACATTGATTCTACTGGTAAGCCTGTAATTTGAAACGTTACTGAAAAAAAAAAAAACAACCAAGCAAGCAAAAAAAAAAAACTTGTAATAAAAATATAGCTGGTAGGCTTCAACCAAACGCACACCCACACACACACACACACAATATATATATATATATATATATATATATATATATATATATATATATATATATATATATAGAGAGAGAGAGAGAGAGAGAGAGAGAGAGAGAGAGAGAGAGAGAGAGAGAGAGTTACAAATATACACCAAACAGAGCGGAAAGTGCTAGGAGAATGCTTGATAACATTAACATAATTTTTACATACGAATACATAATATTATCATACAGGTTCGAGGATTTTAATTCGTACTCTACGGAGATTTGAACCCGAATCCGCGAGTTACTGCACCCATCGGCTTACCTATAAGCACCAATCCCTATACCATCTCGACCATGCACACATCACCAAAAAATGATGCTACAAAGTCGGTGGTATAGGCATTGGTGCGTAGCAGACATACCTGTATGTCGACCCAGTAATTAATTCTCATCTAAGTACACAGATATATAGATAGATAGATCCCAGAAAATTAACCTTGATAAAAAAAATTTAAAAAATACGGCAGCACATACCTTAAAATTACAAATATTTGCGAACAACAACAAAAAAATATTTTGTAAATCACACTGCTTACATTGACAGGGCTGGAAATATCCAATGTCACTTATTGATCGAATATAAACATTTTCTAGTTAGGATAAATGAAAGCAAGGACATTAGATTGTCAAATCGACCACCAGTCGAACTTACACGAAATATACGCATATTTGCACAATATTGTACGTGTCTGTACATAGGCACTTACATCTTAATTCTTAGTAAAGTAAAATATACGTTTTGTTATTGTTTACGGCGCACATCTCTTAAAGTTAAAGCCTTAATGGTAGTGAAGAACAGAGTTAGTTTAATTTAAAATAAAAATGGAATACACTATATACCTGATGGCCATGGCAATTTTTTTACTCAAGCTATTTTATTCTGAAGTTAAGTAATAAATGTTTAAATCAATACTTCTGAGCGATGAAGAGATTGTCTTATCTTGATATACGTGTATCGGCAAAGAATTGTAGTAGCATTTTATCGTCTATAATCCATTCCCTACGTATTTATTAGATAGTATATGCGCCCTTCAGAAAGTAATTACTTGTATTTAATACCTACAAAAGTTGTGACAATGTGAATGTCTAGACTTGAAAAATAGCTCAAGTTTCCAGTTACATGATCACTTGCATAAACAAAAATGGTTATCAGTTTAGACACACAATGTCAGGTGTCTAATACTTGTTTGTAACATAGTTGCAAGTGAAACATCAATCTCTGTTGAACCTGGTAGACAGTTGATATAACTAATATCAGCTAATACCTATCTTTTATGTTTATCTACATGCTTTATGTAAGTAAAGAACATATATTAACTGCAGTGTTTATGTGTTACACAATGATATTAAATTAGTTATTGTGATGTTTACCTCAAGTAATGATAGTATGTGTTGACTCATTCTTTTTACATTGTAAATTTGCAATTGTTGACATGGTGTAAGTATAAAATTAACTGAGATTACATTTAGCAGTTCATATGATATATCATCTATTGCTTGACTTGATCAATATCTTAAGAGCCCGGACTTCGACTTAAATGACACACAGAGAATTATACTAAAACACCTCAACACGATAGGCTCGGTTTGCTGTCCATAAACATGTTTATCTAATGAGAACTTTGGAGCTGGTAAACAAAATTCCATTTGTAAAGAAGAACGATGTATTACATTACATTAATAAATATATGCGTTATTATGTAATATACGTAGTAACATTTATTTTATCTTTGATATGAGAATAATGGGTTAATACATATTATAGTACTTTGTAATTATTGAATGAATGACTTTTAAGATTTTCGACTGACTTTTGAAGTGAAAAACACATGTTTAAAAAGAAAACCAAAAAAGTTGCTAGCATTCTGACACTGCGAACCTATCAAAGTTTCATAATCTGACTTGGTGTATTTAAGTGTTCTATGTGAGATCTAAATAACCAGTGGTTGTATCTCTCGCTCGCCTGTTCCCAAAATGTCTCTGAATTCTTTGTAAATCGTTCATCAATGCAGACATGCATTAACCTTTGTCTATCTATCTATCTGATTTAGTAATCAAGAAAAGAAGCTAAAGTGTCATTTACATACATATAGGTACACTCATCCATTTATTCATTCATCCTGCCAACCAGCTATGTATGCATACACATATACAGACATACAGACCGACGGAGAGTGACAAGTGTACAATGGAATATTTGACTTGGTCTTATAACTATAAATTAAATACTTGTGCAGACTGAATAAGTCATTTGCTAACAGCTTGAATATTGTAAAGGCGCAAATTGCCATCCCACGATTATGACATACATTTTGAAAGATAAGTGTTTCTTCGTTGCCTGCTACAGACATCTGGTTTTGTAACCTATTCAACTTGTTTTATTCATGTTGGTACTTTTCAACAGGCAAAAAGAGGAATGAAATCATAGTTCATATTCTTTCTAATGAAACACATATTATAACTTTCATAAAACCATGAAACAAGCATCAGAATAAACAAATTAGTTTAGATGTTATCAATTGGTGCCTTCACCTGTATACGTGCGATACATATATCGTGCAAAGAAAGTAAATAGCATAATAAATTACTAGACTTAGAACAGTCACCAGCTATTAAATATGGCTCTAAAACATATAAAGGCACACCAAATCAAGTGTTGACATTTGTATTTCATGGTGATTGTACTTCCAATGAACATTATATAGGATCGTTTACGGGAGGAGATCATTTCTATCATGTTTGATTTGTAACCGATCGTTGAAGATCTCTTCCAATTATATGTATGTGTGGAGAAATTTCAAGGCTAGTTTTAAATCATTTTTTGTAACTATTGTAATTAAACATAGATACACAAATAACTGGAAAGACAGACTTCATGACGATCACTGTGAAGTAACAAGGATATAGGTATGTATGTTTTGTCAATTTAATATTCTGTTCTTACGTGTAATTGCCTCGAATGCCAGATATCACTACGTCTGAATCTAAGAGTTTCAAAAGGAAAAGACATTGAATTCATACAAAATTTTAAGTGAACGACTCCAATTTTAACTCGGATCTCAATTGTTGGACACCATATTTCTAACCAAGCAAATTATTCATAATTTCCAAGAATATTTCCTTCAGTGGAAGTAGCGAGTGTTTAGAATTTGATTGAGTTATCTTCAAACATTTTAAGGATATTTGATCTATATGTTTCGAATAAATTTTTAGTCTCAGCCTAAAACTTTTTTTGACACATACATGTATATGTCAATTCAGTACAGACAATAAACATGAACAGTAAGTTTTTACTTGAGTTCTGTGATAAGGCCATCCATAAAATAGAGTAATAATTATTGATAATGCCATCCATAAAATAGAGTAATAATTGTTGATAAGGCCATCCATAAAATAGAGTAATAATTGTTGATAAGGCCATCCATAAAATAGAGTAATAATTGTTGATAATGCCATCCATAAAATAGAGTAATAATTGTTGATAAGGCCATCCATAAAATATAGTAACAATTATTGATAATGCCATCCATAAAATAGAGTAATAATTGTTGATAAGGCCATCCATAAAAAAGAGTAGTAATTATTGATAAGGCCATCCATAAAAAGGAGTAATAATTATTGATAATGCCATCCATAAAAAGAGTAATAACTATTGATAAGGCCATCCATAAATTAGAGTAATAATTATTGATAAAGCCATCCATAAGAAAGAGTAATAACTATTGATAAAGCCATCCATAAGAAAGAGTAATAAATATTGATAAGGCCATCCATAAATTAGAGTAATAATTATTTGAATACATTGTAGTTAATAGTGGCCAATATCGCAAAACATTGGGTAAGAATGTAATACGGTGGATAAGTGTGCACAGACTGTGTACATTCGTCAGAAATCTGGCAATTCACTCTCATGATAGCAATCATAGCATCCATTACCTTTTTAACCAACCAATATGGGGCTTATAGTGTCTTACTCAGAGCGCCGTTGCATTGTAATTATGCGATTATTGTATTACTGTTGATGTGTTTTTCCTTTGACGGAAAGGCCCGAGATGTTGCGAGTAGTGATGATGACTCATTATCACGTGCAATTGGTTTAGTTCGAACACCTAACGAATATAACAACACTTCTATGCAGCATAGCTACTATACAATTTTATTCCTGGTGCTGAAGCAACAAGACAGAAACAGAAATTGATGGCGCATTTCATGAGATAGTAACTTATACGCCCTTGGCCTTTCTTTACGAGGAGCCGTGTTGGCTCAGTGGTTAGAGTGCCAAAAGGGTGCGGGTTCAAATCCTACCATCGGATCAACGTGGGTCAGCTACAGTGATGTGTCCTTGGGCAAAGGACTTAACACCAATGGCCTTGTCAACAAATAACCTACTTGTGCTGTTGTGTTATAAAACATAAAACCAAACTTTAGCTTTACCTCAAAAATTTTTACCACGAAATCAAGCGATGAAAGGGATATTTGTCATAAATGGGGCATAAAAACAGACGAAATTTTCAATGGAATCAGTTAAGGTACTGAAGCGATAAAAAGACCGAACTAGTTTTCAAAAGTGAAATTAAAAAAACATAAATGTGGAAAGAGTAGAAATTGTTAGGATCGTCATATTGGTGGCAATACAATTTCTTTGAACCAACCTTTCGAACATAAAAGGCAAGCGGCTCCAGAAAATAGCATTTGTATTAGTGTTGCTTTATTACTGTTGGAATTTTGTACTTTGATGATGAAGGCATAAATAGCCTATTAAAACAAACTTTGGATATGTGCTATTTATATTTACGTCTACGTTTATAGCTTTGTTATGCTTTTAGGGTATGTTTTGTTTGCATTTACGTCTCCGTTTATAGCTTTGTTAGATTTTAGTGATTATTTTTTTTAGTATGGGGCGTCCGTGTTGGGAAGGTATTTCTCAAAACGAGAAATTACCCATATTCTTGGAGTAGACGCCATAATGTACCCTATTCACGAGACTTTATGTAGCACGAATTAGTTTCGTAAAATGGTCTCTCCCTAATTTCTTAAGATAAGGAATTCTCAGAATAGTTTTGCGTATAAGTGTTTAGTAATTTGAGACAGAAATCATTCCTTGTATTAGATTTTTGGATCGTGTTTTGTGGTACATAGCGTACAGTACCAATCTGTGGCTTGGAAAGGCTTGCTGTTGGGTCATACACATATGAATCAAGTGTGAAATTTGTTTCGTGATGGTGTGGTTGTTGGTTGATTTTAGGAAAATTATTTGTGGTATGTGCGTGTTTAAGAACCCTTGAGTTGATATCTACTCTTGTCTTGAGGTCTTTGAAAATAGGGGAAACATCAACCTCTGATCTTCTACTTATTTTGTCCTTTTTTTTCTTTCTTTCGTTTCATTCCGTCATTTTTCGTCCATTCCACTTAATTATCATATCGCTTAGTATATCCGAGTGCAACGTTCTCTCACGTATAACGCTTAATTATCGCATCGCTCAGTATATCCGAGTGCAACATTCTCTCACCTTTAACACTTAATTATCATATCGCTCAGTATATCCGAGTGCAACATTCTCTCACCTATAACACTTAATTATCATATCGCTTAGTATACCCCTTATAACACTTAATTATCATATCGCTTAGTATACCCCTTATAACACTTAATTATCATATCGCTTAGTATACCCCTTATAACACTTAATTATCATATCGCTTAGTATACCCCTTATAACACTTAATTATCATATTGCTTAGTATACCCCTTATAACACTTAATTATCATATCGCTTAATATACCCCTTATAACACTTAATTATCATATCGCTTAGTATACCCCTTATAACACTTAATTATCATATCGCTTAGTATACCATTTATAACACTTAATTATCATATCGCTTAATATACCCCTTATAACACTTAATTATCATATTGCTTAGTATACCCGTAATAACACTTAATTATCATAACACTTAGTATACCTGTTATAACACTTAATTATCATATGCTTTGTATACCTGAGTGCAACGTTCTCTCACCTATAATTTGTGTAACACACAGTAAATAATCTTATAATTTGACCTCCAATAACGAAGTCACACACACAAAATTAAACCGATGATTGTGCAGAAAAACGGATACCAAACTTAGAATCTTTTGATAGGTAAATCTTGTGCGAATATGTAAAGCAAATAATATGGAGCTGAACGTGACATTACTAATTTAAATTGTTTTGTAGAAGTCATCACTTCCGATTTACTGTTTCAGCAATGTTTACTATTTGATGTATTGCAGCTTCAAAAGCGACGTTTGAATGTTAATTTTTTAAAATGCTAAATTATTATTAGACAGATATACGCCTACGATCAATATAAGCACATAAGCACTCGTGGTTTGATGATAAGTTACATTTTCGTCGGTTCCTAAATTCGTGGATTCGTGGATTAAGGAAAGTGAAAATTACATTTTCCTTGGTTCCTAAATTCGTGGATTAGGGAAGGTGAAAAATTACATTTTAATGCCTAAATTTGTGAATTAAGGAAAGTGTCTTATTACTTCCTCTGAAGGATCCTTGTTCGTTGGGTCTTTAAATTAGTGGTTTTTACGAAAATTGGTACTCCAAGAAAATTTGTGTTGTCATTTTGTACCGAGATAACTGAAAGGTTTGTATTGATCTCATATACATGAGAAACACTTTACCCTGCTTGGCTAAGGTTGCATCCATTTACAAAGTTTATTTCATGCAAAACTTAGTTTTAATTAGTGTTGTGTAATTTTTATTTGGAAAAAAAAGAGTGCGAATGATTTCAACTGTAATTTCATGAATGATAAGTCATCTCATTAATGCAGTCCAACCTGTTTATAACGTTGTCGATTTTATCAATTATAAAACAAGAAGATATGATTTCTTAAGTCCATACTTGCGTGCACATTACCATTTAACGAAAGTCGGTTATTGTTCATTGGTAATGGGGTACCCTGTAATTTGCTATATATAGCTTCTTCTGTATTTCACTCGAGAGAGAGAGAGAGAGAGAGAGAGAGAGAGAGAGAGATTGTCGCTTGTCACTTCAATAAAGCCAAATTGTTCTTCAAATTCCAGCGATGATAAATTTCTTGATTTGACAGATTTACATCAATATTAAAATTATTTATAGAAATAGTTGTTGGCATTATGGGTGTGGAATCAATATATTCTGATAACATAGGATCTATTAGGAGGGTAGTAGAACGATTCAAACCATTGCCCAAAAAAACTCTTCAAAGCGTGGAGATATTTATAGTCACAAAATCTATTACGTCATACAATGCATGTACTGGACGCTTTGGAATCTAAACAATATAACTATATTTGTCCCTTTTTAATTTTTAACCGTTAACAAAAAAAAACAACATAATATACAATGAATTAATATATTGCTATATAATGAGTCTTTTTAATAACTGTTCTAGAATCATACACATGTTTACATGGTAGAAGATGGAGAATGCATAATCCAGAACTATCTAACTTGTTTGGAAAGAGTACTGTTTGTTATAGCTGATGCACTCTTCACTGTATGTACCACGATGCATTTTATTGAGCGTATGAATTATTAATATGGAAGGAAGGACGATAGTTTGGGTGAATTGGTGAATTATAGATGAAGTTATGATGTTTTTGACATGGAGAAAGAATCAAAATTGTTAACAATGTACTCGCTTGGATCTAATACGTATAACCTTTCGCTAAAATCGTACTGATTCCGTATTTATAACTTTTCCCTAAAATCGTACTGATTCCGTATTTTAGTTATCTTTTTATCAGATATCGGATACAATATGACTTTAGCTTTCTAGTGGTAATGTACAATGTGATATAACTTAAGTTTTCTAGTGGTAATCAGACATCGGGTACAGTATGATATGGCTTTAGCTTTCTAGTGGTAATCAAATATCGGGTACAGTGTGATGACTTTAGCTTTCTAGTGGTAATGATGCATTGAGGGGCAACTGGTAGTAATGTCTCATTGAAGCAAACTGGAACAAATTGAACATTTATATATTTGAGTGTGTCTCAAGATCTGATAAGGTTTTGATCACCGTAACATTTTCTTGAGACCACAGTCCGATATTTTGTGTAAAATTGAGTTTATCGGATTGTAAGCAACATATCCACAATACGGTTTTACTGAACTGGACATAATTTTATATGCAGATGCCTTAGGTCAATCACATGATTGGTTTAGATTTTGATGGCCCTGACCTAGCGTTTAATATTATAGTGACATTCTTTTGCCGGTGGGAGGGAGTGATCACATTGATCTAGTAAGCAAGACATCTAAAACTAAAAACGAATAAAGAAAAAAAAATTGAAGTAAACTTGCCCTTATTAAACATTTATCTTAAATATGATTTAAGTAAACTGAACTAAATCGAGAAGAGCACGAGAAGTATCATTAGCAACTTTTCAAGGTTGCAGGATGACATTCTCCATGCTGTGAGTGGATGATGGAGGCCTACATAGCGTGTAAGCAAGATATCTCGATTCTTCCGCCATATTACAGTTAAATTTGCCCTAGCAGACACCTCCATATCAGGGACACCTGCTGCTAACGGGCAATGCTTTTAGGTCCCTTCTGTTGTATCTATCGTCATTTTAAACCTATTTGTTACTATGACTGTCAATAAAGGACAAATTCAGATGGCCCTTGTGTGTCCTTTGCAGACAGGTGCAACTGTAACTGGTATCGGTTCCCATGCCACTATTATCAACATAAAAATATGACATCACCTGAGATCATCTTTCACACAAGCGAACATTCACTTTCTGCAGAAAATATCAATTAGCGACATTGGAAATCTGTTTAGGGTTTAAGGTCAGGTTTGTTCCAATGATAATACATATTTTGTTGTTTGGTCACATGATGACTTTCCCCTCTGGACGCAGAAAAGTTGCCCTCTGACCTGAAATGTTATGGACTATCGGAAATCATACCCCTAACAAATGTCATTTAAAATCTCCATCCTAGAGCTTTCCTTTTCTGCTGTCAAGTACCAGTGTCACGTAATGACAAGAATTGAAATGGTGGGGATGGTGAGACAATCTACATCATTTACAACGAACACACACGACAAAAGATAAAAAGTCCTACTAACTAATAAATTAAATGACACTTTTTCAGTGTATTCTATGCAAACACAAGAACATTAAATTGTATGTTAGATCGGTTGGAATAAATGCATTTTGACCGAATACTACAGATGTGTAAAATGATTACACATGTGACATTAACCCAGCAAAGTAATCACTGAAGATGTACACATGTGACATTAACACAACATAGTAATCACGGAGGATGTACACAGGTGACATTAACCCAGCATAGTAGTCATTAAGGATGTACACAGGTGACATTAACCCAGCATAGTAATCATTGAGGATGTACACATGTGACATTAACCCAGCATAGTAGTCATTAAGGATGAACACATGTGACATTTACCCAGCATAGTAGTCACTGAGGATGTACACATGTGACATTAACCCAGCATAGTAGTCATTGAAGATGCACTCATTGACATTAACCCAGCATAGTAGTCATTGAAGATGCACTCATTGACATTAACCCAGCATAGTAGTCACTGAGGATGTGCCTCTTTTTGATATTATTTATAGTCCTGTAAGTAGTAAAGAACGGTGCTGTTTTTGAGATTACGGACACGGAATACATATTCTATGTCTAATGGTTATGTATTGCTTTATTCAGGTTATTTGATTCTACGTGGAAGTAATGTATCCAAGTGAGTTTTTTAGTTGACAAGTGACGTTCAGAACTCTAATTTGTGACTTATTTTTATTTTATTTAGTGTTTATTTGGACACAATATAAGATCACTAGCATGACGTAGCCTTGCAATTAATCCATATACACCCATCATCTTGTCAAATTATATTTTCTTCAAGATAACTACAGATTTTGGATATAGAGGAGGACAGGAGTTTATTTTGTGATGTAAGTTAAGTCGTGCTTCTCATCCAATTTATATTACGCATACATACAGTGGACAAAAAAAAGGAAACATTTTTTGTGTTAGACCATATTTGTAAGATACAACTCTGGAAATATCACTATCCATAAAATCATGGCACATTGTAAATTCTATTCCAATTTATTTTTTATTTTACTTTAAAATTATTTCATTATGAAAATACGATGTTTCTCTCATTATGGTGGTGCAAATTAATATAGATTTTATACAATTCACTTAGAAATAAACGTGATGCCTAACAGGTCTCCTTAGTCATAAGTACTATTCTCGGCTGTCTTCACTGACTTCCTTGGTATCACTAATGTAAATTATATTGATAGATAATTACATTATAATCAAGCGAGGCACTCATAAACAAAAGTGTCCTCAAACATGCACATTTGATCAGAAATTCGGAACCTTTGAACAACATGGATATGTGCGATAAGCTCAATTTGTATTATGTTCCATTATATGAAATGTATGTACGAAACGTATCTAATCTCAAATGGTGCATGTCAAACATTCTGGTTGGTATTGTTTTAGCATTGAATAATATTTGAAATTTGTATAAATATACAAGAGATGTTAAGCCTGTATGTACAGTCTAGGTTGTTTATTTTTTTTCCTTTTAGGTGGAATAAATGGGACGGAGGCTATATTTATTGCCGTATAATGTATTTAATTCCACCACTAATTTTGGTGAAATAAATGGGCCAGGGCTATATTTATTTCCCTATAATGTATTTAATGTCACCACTGTTTGGATGCAATAAATGGGACAGAGGCTATATTGATTTCCCTGTAATGTATTTAATGCCACCACTATTTTTGGTGGAATAAATGGGCCAGGGCTATATTTATTTCCCTATAATGTATTTAATGTCACCACTATTTGGGTGCAATAAATGGGCCGTAAGCTGTATTTATTTCCCTGTAATGTATTTAATCCCACCACTATTTTTGGTGGAATTTAATGGACCGGAGGCTATATTTATTGCCATATAAATAATTTAATGCCACCACTAATTTTGGTGGAATAAATGGGCCAGAGGCTACATTAATTTCCATATAATTTATTTAATGACATCACTATTTGGGTGCAATAAATGGGCTGTAAGCTATATTTATTGCACTATAATGTATTTAATGCCAACACTATATGGGTGGATTGAAAGTGGCAGAGGCTACATTTATTTCCATATAATTTATTTAATGCCATCACTATTTGGGTGGAATAAATGGGCCAGAGGCTATATTTATTGCCTATAATGTATGTAATGCCACCACGATGTCGGCAGAATAAATTGACCTGAGGCTATATTTATTGTCTTATAATGTATTTCATGCTTCCACTTTCTGGGCGGAATAGATGGGTCGGTGGCTAAATTGATTGCCCTTTAGTGTATTAAATGTCACCACTATCTGGGTAGAATAAATGGGCCGGAGACTACATTTATTGTCCTATGCCACCACTATTTGGGTAGAATAAATGGGTAGGAAGCTATATTTATTGTCTTATAATGTATTTCATGCTTCCACTTTCTGGGCGGAATAGATGGGTCGGTGGCTAAATTGATTGCCCTTTAGTGTATTAAATGTCACCACTATCTGGGTAGAATAAATGGGCTGGAGACTATATTTATTGTTCTATGCCACCACTATTTGGGTAGAATAAATGGGTAGGAGGCTATATTTATTGCCCTATGCCACCACTTTTTGGGTGGAATAAACGGGCCAGAGACTATATTTATTGCGCTATAATGTATTTAATGCCACCACTAGATATCCCGAAGAACTACATTTACATTTTACATCGGCGCGTGCCGCTTCCTTCTTAGACATGTTGATAAGAACTTCCTTCTGTCAAGTGTCTATCACGATTCCATTAGCAAACCTAGTTTACGTGATGTCTTCAATATTTAATTTAAAACAATATTTTACAGAGAATGTACACTTGGCAGGCATCTATCTCGCTCGCTAGTTCAGTAAATCTATCTCTTCATGTACATCCTTCATCAAACCATATCTTGTTCCTTAACTCAACGATTTTCCTTCAGTTATATTATCTGTCTATCTGTCTATCTCTCTCTCTCTCTCTCTCTCTCTCTCTCTCTCTCTCTCTCTCTCTCTCTCTCTCTCTCTCTCTCTCTCTCTCTATCTATCTATCTATCTATCTATCTATCTATCTAAACCGATTCAACTACTTCCATGTCTGTTACAACTCTGAGTTGTCATTGTCAAAATTTGGTTTTGAAATATAAAAAGGTGGGGTTCCATTTGCACGTAAGATGATGCAACCAGTTTGATCCAGAAGTACCCATTTTATGTACGCGTGTTGTTTTGTCTACGTATTTGTTGAATGGTCCATATTAGGAATGTAGGTATTGACTGATGTATAGGACTCTTGCATGCACTAATGAATTCAAATTACATATAACTGTAATATATAATTTAAGGGTGATCGCAGAAGTACAATTTTACCCATAAAGTGTTTTGTGAGCACGTCGCATTCATTCCATATTATCGTTTTAAGACTTTGTTTCGACATTTCGAGTATTCTGGGTCGCATTCTAAAAGAACATGCAAACTTGTCATGTTAATACAAAGGGGCCCAATGCTAATGTGGTCTTTATTATATCAATTCCAAGTGAGTCTAAAATTATGTATAATCAACCTTAACCGGATATTATGGTCCGCTTTATTTTGGACGGTAAAGTAACTCATACCCTGTCTGCAATCAAAATATACAAGATCCACGTCAACTTGGATTATGCAACATATGGTTAATATGAACACTTCTGACAAAACCATATGATGTCTTATCCCGATACATTTATATAAGTAAAGGCTCAATTTGAACACTTTACCTTTTGATAACCATTACATATAATTCATTTATTGAAATTTATGACCCTCTCGAAGCCATTATTTCCTATTTTACACCTTTGCGATGTTTGCTTTTCGCAATTGTGTAGGCTTGAAAAGAAGTTCCAGTCTGAAGGTCATTGTTACCAAAGGCGATTCTTACGTGTAAGGTTTTACTCTATATAAAAGTACAAAAGGCGGTATATTGTAGCATATTTCCTGAGGTAACCCCACAAGATGTATCGATCTCGGATAAGCCTGTGAAACATTTTACTTGCGTAAGTAAAGCCATATCTCTTTTCTCATCTCATTATACTTGTGTAAGTAAGCCATATCTCTTTTCTCATCTCATTATACTTGTGTAAGTAAGCCCTATCTCTTTTCTCATCCCATTTTAATTGTGTAAGTAAAGCCATATCTTTTTTTTTCCCATCCCATTTTACTTGTGTAAGTAAAGCCGGATCTCTTTTCTCATCCCATTTTACTTACGTAAGTAAAACCATATCTCTTTTTTCATCCCGTTTTACTTGCGTAAGTAAAGCTATATCTCTTTTCTCATCCCGTTTTACTTGCGTAAGTAAAGCCATATCTCTTTTCTCATCCCATTTTACTTGCGTAAGTAAAACCATATATCTTTTCTCATCCGATTTTTCTTGCGTAAGTAAAACCATATATCTTTTCTCATCCCATTTTACTTGCGTAAGTAAAACCATGTCTCTTTTCTCATCCCATTTTACTTGCGTAAGTAAAGCCATATATCTTTTCTCATCCCATTTGAATTGCGTAAGTAAAACCATATCTCTTTTTCTCATCCCATTTTACTTGCGTAAGTAAAACCATATCTCTTTTCTCATCCCATTTTACTTGCGTAAGTAAAACCATATCTCTTTTCTCATCCCATTTTACTTAAATAATATGTAATGGATGAATCCCATGTCCCAATAGAGAAAGTATAATTTAAACTATTATCATGATCTTTTATCAATCACTCATTTTTAGATAGGCCTTTTTTGTTTGTTTGTTAGGTTGTTTGTTTGTTTTTTTTTTTATTTGTTTACCTTAACATAGTACCTTTAACGTGAATTTGTAAAAAAACATTTGTCTTTATCACAGTGAAAGAAAGCTGAATTAGATTAAGGTTCCATTGGCAGATACGAGTAATAATTTTATATCAAATATAATTTTAAATGAATTGATAGCTTCAAAGCTGAATTTGAAATAACGAACTCCAAACACAATCATTACTGCGAATAACTGTATGAATATGATATTCATCTAGTGAGCAATTCATCGAATTGTTAATTAGGTAAAAAAATTAACAACTTTAAAACAAATCGGATATGTAAAAAGCTGTTAAAAATGCACATGTCAATTTATAATAATTTACCTATTTACAAATAGTTTTCATTGAAATGTATCATATATCTACAGCAATGTATTATTAAATGTACGAGAAGGGATCTAGTTCTTTACGTTGTTTGTATTAATATGAGCTATGAATTTTGTGTATAATTTAAAAATAAGTATCGTAGGTTTTTGCCATAACTGACTATGCTATTACTATATATAATTTTTCGCCGCAACTGGTCACGCTGTTACTATATACCGTACTTTTGCCTTTAACTGGTCAGGCAGTTACTATATACCGTACTTTTGCCTTTACCTGGTCACGCTGTTAATATATACCGTACTTTTGCCCTTAACTCGTCACGCTGTTACTATATACCGTACTTTTGCCCTTAACTACTCACGCTGTTACTATATACCGTACTTTTGCCTTTAACTGGTCACGCTCTTACTATCTACCGTACTTTTGCCCTTAACTGGCCACGCTGTTACTATATACTGTACTTTTGCCTTTAACTGGTCACGCTGTTACTATATACCGTACTTTTGCCTTTAACTGGTCACGCTGTTACTATATACCGTACTGTTGCCTTTAACTGGTCACGCTGTTACTATCTACCGTACTTTTGCCTTTAACTGGTCACGCTGTTACTATATACCGTACTGTTGCCTTTAACTGGTCACGCTGTTACTATCTACCGTACTTTTGCCTTTAACTCGTCACGCTGTTACAATATACCGTACTGTTGCTTTTAGCTGCTCACGCTGTTACTATATACCGTACTTTTGCTTTTAACTGCTCACGCTGTTACTATATACCGTACGTTTGCCTTTAACTGGCCACGCTGTTACTATATACCGTACTTTTGCCTTTAACTAGCCACTCGGTTAGTACATACCGTACTTTTGCCCTTAACTGGCCACGCTGTTACTATATACCGTACTTTTGCCCTTATCTAGCCACGCTGTTACAATATACCGTACTTTTGCCTTTAACTGGTCACGCTGTTACTAGATACCGTACTTTTGCCCTTAACTGGCCACGCTGTTACTATATACCGTACTTTTGCCCTTTACTAGCCACGCTGTTAGTATATACCGTACTTTTGCCCTTAACTCGCCACGCTGTTACTATATATCGTACTTTTGCCTTTAACTAGCCACGCTGTTAGTACATACCGTACTTTTGCCCTTAACTGGCCACGATGTTACTAGATACCGTACTTTTGCCCTTAACTGGCCACGATGTTACTATATACCGTACTTTTGCCCTTTACTAGCCACGCTGTTAGTATATACCGTACTTTTGCCTTTAACTGGCCACGCTGTTACTATAGACCGTACTTTTGCCCTTAACTAGCCACGCTGTTAGTATATACCGTACTTTTGCCTTTAACTGGCCAAGCTGTTACTAGATACCGTACTTTTGCCCTTAAGTGGTCACGCTGTTACTATATACCGAACTTTTTCCTTTAACTGGTCACGCTGTTACTATATACCGTACTTTTGCCCTTAACTAGCCACGCTGTTACTATATACCGTACTTTTGCCCTTAACTAGCCACGCTGTTACTATATACCGTACTTTTGCCGTTAAATAGCAACGCTGTTAGTATATACCGTACTTTTGCCCTTAACTAGCCACGCTGTTATTATATACCGTACTTTGCCTTTAACTGGTCACGCTTTTACTATATACGGTAGCTTTTAAGATAACTCCCAATTATATTAATAAATGTATTTGATATCTACTTTGAACTCTATCAGATATATGTCAAAATGCATGACAAATATTTGTATGTCCATGGGTACTTATAGATTCTCAATAGTTCTATTTATTGCACACGCTGAGCTAAAAATAAAGAAAGATAGTGTAAGAAACGCACTATTTCCTAGGTGTTCAAATTGTCCTTTCTTGTATTCTATACCATTATGTATGCTTCAACTGGATTGACGACATACTGATGAAAAGGTTAAAACTACGTTTGTGCTTTTCGGCCCTTCTTGTACAATCTTAGAAAGCTGATTCTGGTATCAAACTCTGTTTTTATCATTAAGAATTGTAATTATCCTTGTGTCAGCAAAATTTTCTTGTACATTAAGATTATCAGGGAGAAGGTGGTTTAATTGGAATAGGTAAAAAGGAAATCCGAGGAAAGCTCAATATAATGTTTCTATTGATTCTTAATCGCGGTATGAAACTTGGAAATATCACTCTTTATTATGTTATTTGCTATTATAAAGCAAAATCAGTTTTGGAAGTCGATATATAATACACACCAATAGCTATATTGAATACTGTATTTCAGCTATTGCTCTCAGCAGGGGCGGAACCAGAAATATCTTCTTCTGTGTGTGTGTGTGGGGGGGGGAGGCTGGCTGCACAAGTAGGTGAGGAGTCTGTGGGACGGAATGTCCTGCATTTTAAGCATTCCCAGAGCATACTTTTAACCATCTAAGAAAACTTACTCAAGGATACGTTCCGGTTTTTTCGTACCGGTTGTTTTTTTTATTTATTTATTTTTTTTTGGCGGGGGGGGGGGCGGCGGTCGCTGGTTTTTCCCTGCCCCCCCCCCCCCGTCCCCCGATCCGCAACTGATCTGAAACCATACTTTAAGTTTAACATTGTGACACCAATACAATAGGCTTCATAAGTTATAGATAAGGAGTTGAATCTTTCTTTCATACACGTATAGGTTTATAATCCAACATATGCAAAATGTTTACAGATGAAAAGTAAGCGATAATGTTCACATAAACTTGTCCACAAAATTATTTACATTTAATTATTTAGGTCGCCAAGAGCTATTAAGCAGCAGTGACTATCTTTGCATCCTATTGCCTCTTATCTTTAGGATGTAATAAGTCCTTTTAAATGTCTAACAAATAACTGAATAATATTCAGGTTAGTCCTTCGACTATAAATCTTAAACGTCAAGGTCTCAAGGAGAGATGTTACAATGTGGTGAACGACTTGAGAAATTCAAATTGTACACTAACACCAATTCTATGTAGATCAAATTGTAGCCTTACGCGGAATCTATGTAGATCAAATATTGACTCTCTTCTGACTATTGTGTTTAAAGAAACAGATTTCTCACGACCGTTTTGTCAGAGTCGTGTTGCAATGTGCGTCGAAATTCATTTTGCTCAAGATATACACTACATATCTACATCGGGACCCAAATACTTCATTTAGCATCAAGAAGTTGAGCGAAACTTTTATTCTTTGGTGGAAAATGTTATAAATTTATCATTACAACATGCTCCCAAATTAAAACGAACTCATCAATATCTTAAAAACGGTAATTACGAGACAAACTATGCTTTTCCACGAGGTGTCAAGAAAAAGGGTTGTTGAGTATGAATAATTATCCTGGTATAGCTTATTATAATGCTGTGTAACGCATTTTCTCAGCAGCGCTATTAATAACACGGTGTACCCAAAAATCGGTCTGTCATAAATTCGAGCACATATATGTATGATCAACGATTCGCCACTTTCAAAATAGGAAATAGATGATTACAATTGCTAAAGGTTAGGGATAAAAAGGTAAAGTTTTTCTACTAATGTTTTGAGAAAAATATTGCATTTTTCCATATTTTGTCAAACTGGGTCCATCTACTCGGACAAAACCGAACCCACTACACGAGGTTACATTATCACTATCTTATAGGTGACGTATCTTGCTTCTGTAAATTGGCAATTTATTTGTGACGCAAATTGTCGAGGAAACATTAACCTTTGATAATCGATAAAATATTTAACTTGACACCGAAAGCTACCGCTTGGTTTCTCAAACGTGGTGAAAATTGAAGTCTGTGAGGAAGAGTGGGTTCCTAGATTTATTTCCCTTTTTTATGGCAATCACAGTATACGCACACCTTTCATATTAACGTTTGCCAGATATGTCCTCTAAAGAACGAAATGAAATGATACCGATTTTATGTAAGCACATTCAGTGACGTTGTGTAATGTTCTGAGAAGCGCAAAAATGTTAAATATTTGATATCGACTTGGATGACATTTAACAGTCCCGGATTACCTCCCTTTGTCACAGTCGTTTTGCAATGTGCGTCGAAATTCGTTTATCTTAGGACAACATAATTCGTTTATCTTAGGAACCAAATAATTAAAATAAAATATATAAAGAAGTTTCATGATAAACTTGTATTCTTTTGTGGAAAATGTTATCATTTATTATTAAATCAGGCTCCGAAATTAAAATAAATATCTCTAAAACGGCAATTGCGAGACAACTATGTTTTTACAGGAGGTTTCAAGAAAAAGTATTCTTGACTATGAATAATTATTATGAAAGAAAATGTGATTTTAGGTCACAGACAATTAATTATTTTCTGAGCTACGAACCAGCCTCTGTGTGGTGATATATAATAAAAAACTGTATTTAAAAGATGTATGTAAATAAGTACCCGAAACAAAAATTAACGTAATTTTTCAGAGGAAGCCTACGTATGGATAAAATGTACACACTAGCAGGCTTGAACCTAAAACCGTTTTCATTTTATCGCTGTCGCCGCACAGGTACTACTAGAAGTAAACATGAAGATCTCGCCGGGTCGGATTTTTATAGTCGGTACCTACAAGGGAATATTTCGAAGAAAAAAAAACGAGCCGCGCAGCATATTATTTTTATAGTTTTAAAAGTTTCCTCTTGGATAGATCGTTCATAGTACGTAAGCGTGATTTGCCTGTCTTACCACAAAAGTATAGTAACAAAACCAAACCATTAGCATTACGGCCTATGGGAACTGATTTATTAATCTGTGTGCATAATTAGAAAAGTGTCTATATCCATTACGTATAAAGATACCACACTTTACCTTTTTCCCCAAGTCTGTGTAATGTTGGTTGGTTTTTAACTGCACTTTTAACACATTGCTGGCTATACGAGTATCGAACCCGCGTCCCTTAGATTACGAATCCGACGCTCAAGCAACGGAATTAAAGTATCTCTTCAATTGTATAAGAGAACTGTCTGATTATCATTTGCTATTGAATATTTAGAATGAATCACTTCCGCTTATATATCCCGCTGTAACCTAATTTGATAAGTTTTTCTTTGATTCTACAACATTCTTTGGATGATACGAATTAATTGATAAAAGACGTCTATATCATATTCTTAACATGCACTGGCATCATTATATGACATTCTTAACAGTAATGTCACGCACTGGCATCATTATATCACATTCTTAACAGTAATGTCACGCACTGGCATCATTATATGATATTCCTACTAGTAATGACATGCACTGGCATCATTATATGACATTCTTAACAGTAATGTCACGCACTGGCATCATTATATGATATTCCTACTAGTAATGACATGCACTGACATCATTATATGATATTTCTACTAGTAATGTCATGCACTGGCATCATTATATGACATTTTTAACAGTAATGTCACGTACTGGCATCATTATATCATATTCTTAACGGTAATGTCACGCACTGGCATCATTATATCATATTCTTAACAGTAATGCCACGCAATGGCATCATTATATCATATTCTTAACAGTAATGTCATGCACTGGCATCATTATATGATATTCTTAACAGTAATCCCATGTACTGGCATCATTATATGATATTCTTAACAGTAATGCCACGCACTGGCATCATTATATGACATTCTTAACAGTAATGTCACGCACTGGCATCATTATATGACATTCTTAACAGTAATGTCACGCACTGGCATCATTATATGACATTCTTAACAGTAATGTCACGCACTGGCATCATTATATCACATCTTAACAGTAATGTCACGCACTGGCATCATTATATCATATTCTTAACAGTAATGTCACGCACTGGCATCATTATATCATATTCTTAACAGTAATGTCACGCACTGGCATCATTATATCATATTCTTAACAGTAATGCCACGCACTGGCATCATTATATGACATTCTTAACAGTAATGTCACGCACTGGCATCATTATATGATATTTTAAACTCATGCATAATCAAATCAATCTCATTCAATATCATCATGTTGCACCATCTGCGAAAGTTATATATATATATATATATATATATATATATATATATATATATATATATATATATATATATATATGCCTGCCACTATTAGAATTCTACATGATAAACATTTTATATTTAAGTATGATGCAAGTGAAAACTTGAGAATGTGTCACTTCTGCTTTCCTCTTCCGAATATACAAATGCACAACTAAATAAAAAAAGGGGGGGGGGGGGTAGAGGGGGGAGTCAGAGTAGGCAGTTGACTTCTCGTTTACATACAGTACTGGCCATATGGCCAGAGGAATGCACATTGAATGCATTATATAAAAAAGTAAGCATATATAATGACAATATAATCTCTGTGTTATCCACGCTGTTATGGGAGCAAAAACAAATATACAAATATAAATACACCTGCAAGTGAATACTAGTTTATACGATAGTATTGAGTTCAAGTTAAATTTCAATTGATTTCAGCAATGTTAACTTTAACGACTGTTTTGTTTACTTTTTGTAAAATTGTTTACTTTACTTGTTTCATCTGTGTACCAAACAGTCGTTAAGCTAACATTGCTGAAATCAGTTGATGAAATAAAATGATATACACTTTTTCACAGTGTACACGTATACACATTTTGAAAAAGCAATCTTCGCAGAACTTTCGTTTGACATCTAGTAGTAATTAAAACTAAAGTACACAAATAACTGGTATTACAATCATTTATAAAATGTTACAAATTCCACAGAGAAAAACTAATAGAGGAAATGAAGAAACAAAGTACAAAATACCAGAAATGTGAAGTGTGTGTAAAATCAGGGAGATTAATCTGGTATTGAAGTGGAGAAAGAGACAGATTTGATGGAAAAATCACGAAAGAATTTCATGTGAATGTGGAATAACAATAAAGATAAGCTCGATATATTTGCACAATAAAAGTCAATTATATATTAATTTTTAAATTTAAATAATGGGACTTAGGCTTTGAAATGGATACACTATTGCATTTTTAGACCACTGAGAAACACTGGAGGACTCCACTCCAAGAGTAACAGGATCTAGTCCTAAAGTGATAGACTCCAGTCCCAAAGTAATAGTAGTAACGGCCTATTGTTCCGAAATAATGGACTTAAGATTTTTAAAATACTACATTACCCTTGCTGTACAACTGAGTTAAGCCATCCAGTTATCCCTTAACAGTTTTCCCTTAATCAGTCATCCAGTTACCCCATACCAGTTATCCCTTACCAGTTATCCCTTACTAATATGTATAACACCTTACCCTTGCTGTACAACTGATCCATTCAGTTATGAGAAGAATATCAAACATACTTAACAAGAAGCAAAAAGTTACAACACTGAAAAAATATTTTTTTCACCAACAAACCATTAAACATGTTTGATACTGATGTAATAAAGATTACAACAAAGTGAGAAGTAGATGGATACCGATAACAGCTTGACATGGTATCTTGTCAAAATCAGTTAAACTGGACAGTATCGATGACATCAGCTGGTTGTGGAGTTTCGTACTGGCATTTAACAGATCCACGTGTTCCAACTGGTGACGTACATTTGAAACAATTTAATATAGTCTGCATCAATTTCAATATTCCACAACATCACGACTGCATCTACTTCAGGGGAACAAAATATATAGAACATAAGGTTAATGTCTTCTAATACAAATTGTATTTGATCCAGAGTTTAAATAAACGTTAAGACTATGAAACTAAAAACGACCATTCAAAATATAAAAGGAAAGTATATATAGTTAAGGATATCAGCCATTATTCTGGCATCCGCCGTCAAATATCGCTCAACAGCAGAACTGTTGAAGACATAGATACTATAAAATGAAATCCAAAACTCTGAAATATTTGGGTAAATCATACATAATCCCGTATCTACTGTCAAACATCAGTTAACCAGAGCAAATAGCAGTCATTTTTCTTGACATGCTATAAATATTAATCTGAAACTATGGGAATATCGGGTAGATTGGACATAATCCAACATCTATCGTCAATTATTAGATCACCTAAAAATTATATCAGGCATTTTTCTTGAGATACCATTGAGAACAAACTGAAACTATGATTATACTGGGTAGATCAGACCTAATCTGAGATCCTCCGTTAAATATTATGTAACCTGATATATGTAACAGACAGTTTGTCTTTAGATACTATTGAAAATAAACGAACATATCAGACAGATCAGACACCGTCTGGCATCCACTGTCAAAACTCCTTTACTCTGGCGAAGATAGAACACAGTATCTTAAGCGTAATTATAACGCAAGCAAACGTAGATAGTCCTTCCCTGCTGTGATTATTTGGTGGCGCATAAATCAACATATCTAACTCGAAGTGAAATACATAGTGACCATCCATAAAATAAGGAACAGGGATACACACATGAAGAATACACAACATGAGGAAAGAAAAGTAAAATACAAACACTGATCTCATTGCATAAATATACATACAGAATAAGGAACTTTATTTGCGAAATATAAGTACATTCAACAGAGATAAATACGTGAAAAAGAGTGTGAAACTTTTAAAAAGGAACCTGCTGTGTCAGTCATTAATCCGCCATCCACCATCAAATATTATTGAACACGGGAAAGAGAGCACTCACGATCTTAAAGACAATATTGTCAATAAACAAAAGTTGTGAATAATTTAGATACATCACACATTAACTTGACATGTATTATTCAATATTATTTAGCCTGGGAAAGACAACTAACGCTATGCAAATTCTAATTGCAATGCAAAATTATATGAGCTTTTCTTTTGTCTAATGATCTGGCGGTACAGAAATTAATATAGTTCTCACCACAATTAAAATTATACAGTAGCCACCTGTAAAATAATGACTAGGAATATATATGACAGTAGACTTAATATATCCTCTGACTATACGAAATGTGGCGAAAATACACGCTATCTATAGAAAAGAAAAGAAAAAAGAAAATAAATCCGAATAAAATGCATTATATATGCGCATAATGACATCATCTTTGTTCTTACAGATTACAGATTATGAATCCTAATAGTACAGTAGCGGTGCGAGTTATTAAGAATGAATTCGTTTTTTGCGTTTCCACTCCGGCTTGGATTGCAAAGTACAATAAAAGATTGTTGCTAAAATGATCTTGCATGAACATGAAGTGGTAAGCAATGGTTTGTTTTTTTTGGGGGGGGGGGGTTTAACAATTAAAGTACAGTACATTTAGCCGCATCAATAATTCAATAATTAGGGTGTCGACTTAATTGTAATGACATGGATGAAAATTACATACATTGGTGGTTTGTCTTGTGTGTGTGTGTGTGTGTGTGTGTGTGTGTGTGTGTGTGTGTGTGTGTGTGTGTGTGTGTGTGTGACCGTTTGGAGCGAACAAAAGTCTTGTGTTACGCGGACGGAGCGTTACAGTTTTAATCGGCATGAGTTTTAGTGTATTTTCATCAATCGCCAAGCATTAAGTATACCATCCTTTTGAATGTCAGATTATGCCGAAATGACTGCTACTTTTGTTCAAACTCGTACGGAATATATTTTCATTTTAATTGCACATAATATGCTCAAACAGAGATTCCTTACAATATCTAACATTATGCAAGTCCTAAGGAAAAGAGTAGATGAAAAACCCAATATATACGATGTATGAAAACAGCAATATATGGATGTATTTACAATTAATCAGACAGATGATAAACAAGGAAATAAATGCCTTGAAGAGTGACATGAAAAAACATTTTAAACATCATTGGATGACTATGGGACTGTAAAATCACAGTTAGAACAGTTACAAAACGACTTTAAATATGAAATCAAAGAAAAGGAACAGGAGATTAAAAAGATCATCAATGATTTTAGCAAACATATTACTAACTTGAACAACAATATAACATCTAACACCGATACATTTTCAGCATTGCAAAAGACATATTATTTAACAGGGATAAACAAAACGATGGCGGACATAAAACGAAAATGAATGCTAATAGCAGCATGAGTAGAACTAGGAAATAACTTCCGATTTGTATATTGCAGATTTGAAAGGAAAACAATCGAAACTATTACAAATGTTACAGTTACTAAATTTCACAAACAAAAGTGCATGCTGAGGTTGAACAATCAAAACATACGGAAGAATATGTTGATCGAGAACTGGTTAATAGCATACGTGTGGTAAAAGGTACTATTCTCGATATAGACAAAAGTATAAAAAAATGATTTCGACTGATTTAGAACAAACGTTGACAAAAGATACAGATGCATTGATAACTGAAATAGATACAAAAAAAAAACGACCCTCGCATTAACTTGTGACATGGATACAATTAAAACAGAAAAAAAATAAAAGATAATTGAACACGGAAATAGTTTCAAAGATTCTTGCCTTGGGTTTTTAAATGGATACATTCAAAAAGAGAAATCGATAAATACAAAAAGAAGTTTGACAAAGAAGTCAGGAGTATCCGGAATATATTTATACATGTGTAGGTGAAAACCTGATGCATATAGTATAACCCACCTTTTGATTACCCAAAACAGGATTAATGGATATTTCGAATTAACTAATCACACCTTAAAAGTTACTTGAACATTGTTTTAACTATACTACATCAATTTTACTGAATATATATTATATCCGGTAGGTCACAGCTAGGTCACAGACACAATTTGTCAATAAAATGAACCAAATCAGTTTTATATACACTTTTATCAACTCGTATAATGAAAATATATAAAACGTTGTAATTTTTTTTATTGAATTAGAGGTAAGCAAGCAACGTTTTCCTTACATATTGCGATTTAAACAAGAAGAATATAATCTTTACAACGCAAAGAAACCAAGACATCTAGAAAGGAACAATATTTTAGACATTATAATAAACTAAGAGACCATAATATTTGAATGTATAATCAACTCTGACAACAGTATTAAAATTTGTTACTTATAAATAGAATGGCAGCAAAAAGAGTATTTACTGGAGGAACAAAAGCTGACACTCTAGCTATCACAAGTATTATCTATCTGTTCAAATTGTTTGATCCCAAAAGAAGCTGATTAGGAAGAAATTAGACTTGACAAACATTGCAATAATATCTAGAGTTCAATGAAACAGGGCTAAGACGCTTGAATGAAAGACTGAAAGAACAGTGTTTGATGACTCAGTACTTGAACTTCCGGGTTGATGTTTCAACAGTATATGCATCCTTTAATAGTGCTAAGCACAATGTGGTAAACATGATTGCAACATCTACTCACCCAGAAAATAATAAAAACTTAAAAACTAAGACAACCTTTTATTGATCAAAGAAAATATGAGTACATATATATGTTAGTATGCATATTGCTTAAGGTGTTTTGCAGGTAATAAATAGTAAAGATGGCAATTTACTGTAAATACATAACTCCTCACAGCAGAAAAAATACAATAAGGATTTAAATACCTCAGTCCGATACATCACTGCATCACATACACTCAAGCTGCATCACACACACGCAAACAACACGAAACCTGAACAGACTTTGCAGAGAGCAATTCTGAAGCTAAGTCCCAATAGATAGATCTTTTGTGTCGTTTGAAACGAAGGTAAAGGGAGATGTTAGTAGTGCAGTTGTAAATAATTTTATGTAGAGATAAAGAGATAACTATATCTTATAGTAGTTACGATCTTTTCAGGCTGAATGACTACCACTTCTTCATGACAATTAGAGGGATTGTTGGTTACCTGATTTAGTTACAACAAGCAGGGTAGAATAAGGTATTATGAATGATAAATTGAGAAAGTTGAGATCAGGAGTGTGTATTGCACAAACCACTGGTACCTAAGATATACAATTTACGGTGTATGGAAAAAAAGAGTATATCATTAGACTTTCAGAATCTAATTGATCATTGTCCACTGAATCCTTGTGCTCTTCCACCGGATTTCAGATTTAACATAACACTTGCTAAATTCTCTATAGTGATAGAAAGTGGTTACCAAGAGTACGAACTGGAAAACACATGCATGCAGTACGCTATTGCAAAATCAGTTAACGAAAAATATAGAAATGTAATTGTTTTGTTATGTCTACATTATGAGAGATAGAGAATTATCGACATAACATCCAATACAACTTTAACAAATCTCACACTTGATTCTCCTAGAATAAGTTAAAATAGTGTTTTATACTGTACACAAACAAATATTGGAAAAAGTGTTCGGACACGTTTTTCAAACCCAGCAATAGCGAAGATCTTAGTAAGTATAAAATGTCTGCCAAATATGTTTATTCTAACGGTTTTCAAACGTCTATGTTGACAATTTTCCACAACCAATCATTGTATCTGGCTTGACTTGAAAAGCACACACGACAACAGATTGTATGATAGTAGTCATAAATGTGCTAACGTTCAGCAAGGTATCCACTTACAGATTAACAGACTATACAATATAGATCCCCACAAAATATGTCTCTATGTTAGGTACTCAGGTAAACAATCAAAACAAACATCTAAAACCACCTATGTTCTGGGCAAGAATAAACAGCATAGCTTTTAACTAAGCATAAATGTATCTAAATGAACGTTACAAGATGATAACGTCAGTAGTGACTAATTGTGGAAAAATAGATTTGTGTCAGCTCTCATTGAAACTGATTACATACACTTTTTGATTACATCGTTATCATCTGTCTAACTTTTCTGTTCAACAAGACGGACAATGGAAAGTAATTACTCAGAAATTAAAAAGTGATTACAAAGTAATTGAAAAGAACCGTGAAGATCAATTAAATAAGAGGTTAGAGTTACTAGTTGAGGTATATCTAGGAACCGATACTTTGTTTCTGATTGATGACTGTGACAAACCTGATGACGTAAAATGAAAGCAACTAATTTAATCAATCTAGCATTTAGTGATATATATTTTTAAAATCTGTACGGATGATCGTGCAAAAGTACAACTCTGCAGTCAAAGATTTCAGAGAGAATGCACGGTTTCTAGTTGTCTTCTACAACAAGAGCAATTAGAGAATCAACCCACTCTGGACTAAATGAAAGGAGAAATTGTAGATACTTTGAAAGGGAAGATAAGAAACAACATTTTAATGAAACTGGAGTATCTATTGAATTATAGAGTGTTTACATATCAATTGGGTAATGAATTTAATTTGTCAAGCAAAAATCACTTGTCATCATAAGAACGTAATGCAACTTTATTAATTTTAGATACTATTGATCTCTTGATAGTAAGACTTGAGATAATGCATCTCTTTATAAATTTAAGTTCGTTTAAATAAGCAATCTTTGCAAGTCTGAATTTTATGTTCATTTTTTATTACCATTTCGTATTCCTTTGCAGACTTTCATGTCATCTTTGCCTGTTTTAAACGAGTAGCAATGAGTAGACCTTTATGTGTAGACCACACAATTCTCTAATCGGAACAACAATCAATTTATCATTAAAAAGTCCAGGAATTTTCTCATTTTTTTTGTGTGAAAAAAGTATGTCATCCTGTGGGTACTGACTTGTGTCATAAAACTTGATGTTATCCTTCACGTCACTGTGAATGTTTTCTGTCTCAACATGAATGCATAAAGAACATGTACCAGTCATTAACAGTATCATTATATCACCAATATTTGTTTTTCTTTTTGTTCTTTAAAAATTATTAGATTAACCATTTAGATAATTCCAACACTGTAAAGCATCCATAAATTCCTGTAGTTAATTTGATTTTTTCCAGACTGAGCAGTAATTGTTCTTCTTGCAAATGATAAACCTTTCTGTCATTTGAAACAATTACTTTCATCTGCACCTATTGTAGCATTTTTCTTATCCTGAGATTTTCCATTTATTTATCGTATACGGCGTGTATCATTAATTTGGAAAAGTCTGTCTCAAAATCATTGTTAGTTATGTGCCTTGGTTTGCATGCAATTTTCAGTGTATGAATTTAACTATTGATCAAACAAGATGACTCTGTATATTTTTCAGTTTTAAACCTAATGTATGTAAAGCGTTATATGTATATAGTGAATGGCGTATGTCTCTATTTTACAGTGTACCTAATGGTTATGGTACAGTTGGTTCTGTGCCATTGTAATCATCAATCAGCTTCGTCTGTAATGGAGATAAATTATTTTCATCTTGAATTAATTTCACACTCACTAATGGATAATCTTGAAATAGTCACAAAAGTATAATGGAATATCCAAATTATCTTCCAAAATGCAACCAGTATCATAGTCATCTGATATTTCGAACAGATATTCTTGACCATGACGTTAACCTTTTGTACTCACCATCATTTGTTATCTTATGATCTTTTCAAAGTTGTATGCATGGTTTGCTTTTGGCGTATCGATGTGGAATCATGTTAATTCCACCTTATATTCCACTCTCAAACATCAGGAACATATAATAGTATGTCTACAGTTCTAATTCCACACGCGATATCTTCAAACTGGTATCACGTGCCGATCCAGGAGCACTGTAACAATGAGCATGATCTATTTTGAAATTTGTTCATACATCCAATCCTATGTTTCTAAAAATTGTCACATAGCATCCATGTTTTTTTTCACACAATAGACAATTAGATTTCCAAGAGTTTGCAGATTAAAATGTTCCATGACATCATGAACATACTGGTACTCATCATGTAAGTTATCTGAATTAAATCAAACGTGAATATAACTTTTCTTGTGGGTGCTATTGTTGTCTCATTAAGCCTTTCAAATCTATCCCTATATTCATACAGATAAACGTATTTCCTTAAATATTTTGATGTCATCTCAATACAGCGTTTCTGTGGATTTTTCATTACTTAATGTTTTTGCCAACTCTTCTTTAAATTGTCCCATTAATCTAAAGCTGTACAAAAACATAATTCTCATGTAAAATATTATCTCTTTTCCTTTTCTGATGAATCCATCAACTATGAAATCTTTGCTAAATGATATGTATTTTTTGTTGGTTTGGCATGATTTTTACCTTTTCTTCTGGATCATTTTTCACAAGCGTACCGTTGGACAGATGACTGTCATAACTGGACAGGTTGACAGTAGTCCTGCACATTTTGATCTACTATTGTACCTAGAGTACACGCAGCTTTAGCGTGATCTTTCTCTAGCAAATATGAACTATATTTGTTCAATTGAAATGTTTTTCATCTTTCTCTGTGAATACCATAGTTTCTTCCTTAATTCTTCACGCATTAGCTTTTTATTTTGCTCAATGCATAGCACAATACTACAATACAATCAGATCCTCTGTACACTATTAGATCTTATTTCTATTCTTTGTGTACTGATTTAACATACAAACTGAACCCTGATAGAATATCTTTGTTGTTTTGACTTTCCGTGGTATGTCAGATTGTTGGTTACAGGAATGTGCTTGTGGCACAAGGATACTTTTATAATCACAATTATGAACATAAGTAACGTTTGATTAGCTTTGACACTTTTTAAATTTTACAACTGGGCACTCTTCTGACGTTATATCTATCGAGTAATCTACTTTGTCATATAGTTTTTTCTGTTCAAATAGTTTCTGGCGTATCACAAAAATTAAAATCTAGCTTACAAACATATTTTCTCTTACTTTCAGTTATTCTAACCGGTTTTGTGTAACATATCTCAACTATTTCATAAACATTTGCAAATCTATCAAATCATTTTTCAAATTTTCTAATGCATTCTATTTTTACCCAACATCTATTAAACCAATCACTATATCTATACAAATTGAATTTGGATGGCGTCTGAAGAATTTTAGCGATTATTTAACAGACCTATTCTCTTTCTTGAGTAGGTCGTTTCATAAGTCTGTTTGTTAGGTCTAATTGAGCATTTACAGAATTAAATTCCCGAAATTTTCCAATGATGAACGTCTTCAGGATGGTTCAGTATCATTGAAAACATTCATATAAATCTATATTGTTACCAACGTAAAATCTATGCTCATGTACGTTACTATCAATGAATTCCTAAGTCTTTTTATTTTGATTATGTTTAAATTTTGTTTATTCAAGCATCTAAATTCTTTTCAAGTTTGAAGGTATATTAAAGAATTATTGATTTCTTTCTTATTTATTTGGGTATTGGCGCCGCACCAAGTTTCGAACTATTTTTTATTATTGGTGTAACTTATATATATATATATATATATATATATATATATATATATATATATATATATATATATATATATATATATATATATATATATGCGTGTGTGATATCTATCTAAAATTTTTGCAAAATTCCTACCTCGCTGTCTACAGGAGTAGGTATATCTGAAGTGCACCATTTATCACCAACAGGGGGAGGCCGTTTTACAACAGATCTTTATCTACAATCCGCGATCAGACTTTATGCTTTGCGAATTATACATTTTTGGGCCCATTTTACATGTGACTTTTTCTATTTTATTCCTCACATATCACGCAGCTGTTTGTTCATAAGTTGCACATGAGACCGGCACCTCCCTAGAGATTTTTTTTTTACTTCCTAGGCCGCTTATCATTGTTAACATTTCTTATTTTTCGCCATTTGTTTTCACGCGACCCTCGTGAGTAAACCGCACACAAGACTACCACCTCCCTGGAGTCATTCTGACTTCTAAGGCGCTTCTCTCGACCACACAACAACTTTATCGTATGTCTCTCATTTATAGGATCTACATGACCACACATGTTAAACCCTTTCCTAATCGCATAGTTTATATTTATTTTGATCGCTGAGCGTATTTGATCTGCTTTATATTCTATAGTGACCTCTGTAGACACCAGGTGGTTCTCAACTGTATAAAAAAAAAATATAACTTGTGACAAGAACGAACCGCGATCGTTTCGATCTGTAAATCTGCGTATTGCCATTAGACCAATCGCCTTTGCTGAATGACGTTTCACCTGTACGATGTGCGATATTTTGTATACCTGTAAAGTAGCAGACGACATTTTATTACATATTCGCTAAAAGTCTTAGTCATTCTGCGCTAGAGTAGGTAAGTTTATTGCTGGTTTTGCAGCGAGTAGTTAAATCATCGTCATAAAACTGGGGCGACGAAACAGTTGTAATTGTAATTAATAGTGTTATTGAATGAAATAATGTATTCATTAATTAATTTACTAATAAGCTCTAAATAACAATATCAATATTTATTTCGTCTTCCTCTGGAAAATATTGTTATAAATTATGACATTTAGAACATTAATATATATTTGAGTATGTATATTCATAGGCGATGAAATTCGGCCGTAAAGTAATTAATTAATCATTTTAGAGATACAGGCTAAAATCGGTGTGATATATCATGTTTACTATGTAATCTAACGTTAAACTTACGTGAGCATATCTTTTTACAAAAAGAGCGTTCAAATGATGATTAAAAGATATGTAATTATAATAATTATATAAATCAGATCAACTTGCGAGTAATTCCCAACTCCATTCCTCCGCTGTGATATCCAGAATATTTATTGGTACATTTCCTCATCAAATGCATAATACTGTTTGAGTTCTCAAATCTTCTATTTTTTCGAGTTTACCGCCCCCCCCCCCCCTACAACCTTATTTATGTGGCACGTTTTACAGCCAAAGGGGTTAAATTTTTTAATCAGGTGCTGACATAATTGTCAGCAGTTATTTACATTTGATAAAAACAGATTTTCTGACTACAGCCCTTTGCTGTACATATGCTTTGTAGCTATGATTTAAAAACTTGAACTAACCTTTGATCAGTAAGAATTAAGCATTGTCAATATTGTGATAATGGTCAATGTTGTGATAAACAGTACCACAGTACCACAATATTGACAATATTTAATTCATACTGATTACAAAAGAAATATGTTCAATAATCGTCTGGACAGCAACAAAAGATGTGCATGAACAGTTAGTGTGTGATTTTGCGTTTCTATGTTTATTTTACGCCCTGTTTCTGGATTTTCCTTTTATGAAGACAAAGTATTTCATTTTTTAAAGAAATATGGGGAGGGCGGTTCGAGGTGGGAAAGATGTAACTGCTTTGATTGGTAACACTCGTGGCATTGTATTTATATTCTTTAGTCACTATTACGTTTTGGCATTCTTGAAACATAATTCTTTTCTTTCTATCTTTCTTTCTCTCTCAAGTATTCTCTTACTGCCACTTTTCAAGAAGTATTCATATTTCTACATCGTTCTTGAACTTGACATTCTGGTTTTTGTAACATTCACGTCTTTAATACAAGAGAGAAGAGTTGGCACGAAGGCCTGTATATTCACTTACTAAACTCTGATTTTTTGTAACATTCACGCCTTTAATACAAGAGAGTTGTGTTGGTACGAAGGCCTGTATATTCACTTACTAAACTCTGATTTTTTGTAACATTCACGCCTTTAATACAAGAAAGTTGTGTTGGTACGAAGGCCTGTATATTCACTTACTAAACTCTTATTCTTTTAACACTCACGCCTTTAATACAAGAGAGTTGTGTTGGTACGAAGACCTGTATGTTCACTTACTAAACTCTGATTTTTTGTAACATTCGCGCCTATAATACAAGAGAGTTGAGTTGGCACGAAGACCTGTATATTCACTTACTAAACTCTGATTTTACCTATGTAACAATATCATGTTTCAAGTGAGTAGTTTATCCGGGTGAAAGACGAAATGAAGTATGTTCCAATGAATTCGTCTGTACCTAACTATAATACAATGAATGTTACTATTAACTATTTTGTTTTCCTACAGCAAATAACGTAACAAATATGAAATTGAGAACATGTGACTGCGCTTGGGTATTGGTATTCATTTGTCATGCTTGTGGACGATTCACATTCATAGGCTCTAATTGAGTCGTATGAAAGAACAACTACTTTTATACTCGCACTTGGATACATGTGATATCTCGTGTGTGTAATCGATAGTCCAGGTTATGATAAAATATCATAGAAATATATATATATATATATATATATATATATATATATATATATATATATATATATATATATATAAAAATGATATGATCTGAATGTTATTACAGGTAAGTTTGCATTCATTAGCATTTTTAATAGAAGTAATAAAAACGATAGAGTGTATTCATATTCTATCCATTAATCAAACATTAATAGAGTGAGATTTATTTCTACTTTGTAAAAGGGTATAGGAACTCTTTTAAGACGATGTTAGAACACTTTGATTTTACAAATAGCGCTCAACGGGTGACCATAGCCTTTACAGGTATAATAACTATTCTCTGCAAGCTTAACCGCACTAATTCATGTTCAGTAATTGTGAATATAAGATAATCGACAACCTAAAGCACATTCATGTTATTACCTCCAAAATAAAACTTAACATTTGCTTACTTTATGGGAATGTGGATTTCTTTATTTGACCTATTGCTTGGGTGATATAGTGATCTGTTATAAGACACAACCAACCTTAGAATATGTACATACTAATAATACTTCATGTTTACGTTTATTTGGAAGAAGGGGGTGGGGTGGGAGGTGGGAGGAGAAAACTGCTTAACAAATTTGTAAAGCTTGTGCCCAGTACTTCACGACCAAAGAAGATGACGGACGTGAGAATTAAAAAAATTAAAAGGTTGAAGAAAGGGGGAATGACAAGTCGTCTTTCATACTTGGCAAACTTTATGGTCAGTAATGCACAGGTTTCATATAATATGGAATATATTATTCATTACTATGCCATTACATACGCGGTCGACTTTACCAGACCATTATCAATTTTAGAAGGTATGCAAATTAAATCAGCGATTGAGGGTGTAAAATTGTCGACCCACTCTGGGATCGAGTGTCACAAACATCTTACCGAATGAGTTAACGCGGTTCTGTCAATGACGTTATAAATGGAACATTGATGGAATGTTTTTGAAAAATGAATACCTTGTGAACATTCTAATTAACCAATTATTAAAGTGATTTAATGGAATTTTGAACATCCAAGGACAATCTTTTGTATAGATTTTGGTGTTTTTTGTGGTGATCTGCAAGCATGAGTCAATGATTCATCCTTGTGTAATTCATTTGTATCAACGTAATGGGCAATTTATCTATTGAGGAAAACATTTGAGACAACTCGAAACATAACACGCGTTCATTGCGACTTGTTTTCGACATGTACTATACATGATGTGAATTCACTAGAAACAACAATTTTGTTAGTGAAAGAAGAGGAAATTTTGGTGATACTTTAGACAGAACAAGCAAATAGGATATGCATATATATGTACCAGAACCAAATAGGGGCTCTTCGGGATAGAAATTATTTGGATTTGGCTTACATCAGGTAAAACTATACCAGGTGTGTTAATTAGATTACATTTTTGAGAAAGGTAGGAAAATACACGTATGTGAAGGATGGTGGGCACACTAGATATTACAGTGACCAAATAGTACATTAGTGGATACTCAACAGAAAACAAGTACATGTATGGTAGATATAATACTTATTAGGAACTAAATTTATGGAAGTTATAATATGCAAAATTTAGCTCAATC
This sequence comes from Margaritifera margaritifera, assembly GCA_029931535.1. Lineage (NCBI taxonomy): Eukaryota > Metazoa > Mollusca > Bivalvia > Unionida > Margaritiferidae > Margaritifera > Margaritifera margaritifera. The sequence goes on along the minus strand of JAQPZY010001662.1, from coordinate 2,943,138 downwards.
TGAGTTTCCTTATATTTGAGAAATGTACAAATTCCAAGATAAAAGTCAAACATATTTTGTTGAAAGAAAACTGTCAAATGGATTTGACACCAGGCATTCCTATTTCGACCTCTCCCCAATGTACTAATTTTGAGAACAGTTGTAAAGAGATGATAAATTGTTTTTTGGGATTTCTTTCAGTATTTTTATCAGTTCAACGTGATCTAATTTTTCTTTGAATAAAATACTTCTGAAAGTTTAAAATAAACATTTCACACTAAATTTTAGCATTACAAGTAATGAGGTAATTTGTAACATTTTACAAGTAATAAGTTAATATCATTCCTCAAAGTCTCCTTTAATCAATTTATTCTGATTTTTTTACTCTGTGGATGATTTTATTGATTTCATACACACATAATTATTGTTGGTTGTTAATTGGGAAATATTTATTCTTTTTTAACCTCTATGTAATTATTTTCCTTGTGGTATTAATATTACATTACAGTTTCAAGCCTTTTGCATCGATTAATCTCATTAAATACAAATATATACCACCTGTTGCAATGCAGACCGTGATGCGTTCTATTATATAACTTCTTATCTACTTCATCATGATGCTACAAAAAAAAACAACATATTTTCGCTTAAATTTATTCATTTTACCTTTCAATTTAATCTCAAGTTTTGTACTGTGACTATTTCATGATTTCAATTTGGCGGGATTTAGAGGTTTTGGAAAGAACAGTCAATGGTCTTCTAAATTGAACTTTCTGATCAGTAAAATGCTTGTTTCTCAGACAATACAAAAAACAATGTAACTACTAATGAATGCGACCTTATTTTTTTTTCTTGAACCATTTTTAACAATTTCAAACGGTACCTTTTGGCCATTTGTGAATATTAGCTTAAAAGACTCCGTGCAGGAAGGAGTTGCAAAAACACGTCAGCAAGGAATCCAAGAAATAGGTTCAAAGAAACATTGTGGGATAGAGATGGAGAATGAATTACCTTGTGAAACTTGCAAGTAAATAATTACAAAAAGAATTAAATTATATTTTTATGAGATTAGGGCACCTATCATGTATGGTGTACGTAGGTGATCTATCTGTATTTTTACATAAATGCCATATTTAAGTGGAATCTACACTTCTAAACAGTTTTACATAAATGCCATATTTAGATAAATGGAATCTACAGTTCTAAACAGTTTTACATAAATGCCATATTTAGCTAAGTGGAATCTACACTTCTAAACAGTTTTCTCTCGGGTAAAAGATCAGGAATATATTTAAGAGCATGCGCAAACTGGTCGTTCATTTGTTCACGATATACATCCCAAACGACTTAAAATAATAAAACAGGAATTTAGTTTATTTTTAAACTGAAATATAATATTGTCCGCAACATTTGCTAAGCTTAAAAGCATAAAAACGCGAATACATGCATTGAATGCGTTTCCTTAACTTAAATACATGTTTTCAGTTGTTTTTTACAATAGGAATGAACGCCCAAAGACATTGGCACAGAATTACAACAAATGTATATGATAGAATGCATACATAACGTCATGCAGTGTGGTATTAAACAGGATAAACTGTAAAGGGTTGGAAACGGAAAACGCTCTAATACGGGAAAAAGTCGATTATCATGAAAGTGAAAGCACAATATACTGAAAGAGGGTGGGTTATCTCCAATATATGGAAGGCAATAAAATTATAGATCAATTAAATTTCATCTGATTTCATCACGCTTTCTTGTGTATAACGATATACATGTACCCCCTAAAGTTGTATCGTTAGATATTCATTATGAACGAGGCCGAAAGGAACATCACGATATACGCTGTAAAAACCTATATACCGGAGTAAACGGAGTTAACTAGTTTGTTTAGGCCGAATATTGCTCAACCCTCGAGACAGATTGACAATTTTCATAGAAACAAATGTTGTCTATAAACTACGTCAGTTGAATCAAATAATATAAAGTATCATTTTCTGTTGAATCACAGTACTAGTTATAAGACTCCAAGATATATTAAAATCATTTCAAACATTAATACACGGTGGCATTCGTGCAAATTAGCATATGACATGCAGAGCTAATTCTGCTGTAGCCGGAGAGAGAGAGAGGGGGGGGGGGGGGGGGGTTAGGGCACACCAGCACGAGTAGTGCTGAGGCAACCTGAGTAAAGTGCCTCGCCCAAGGACACATCACGATAGCCGATTTGGGCTGATCGGATGGTAGGATTCGAATCCACACCCTTTCGGTCGCGAGTCAGGCACGCTAACCACTGAGCCACCGCGTCTCCTGCCTCCATTAGTCCCCTATTACGACATGCAGGACTCACGGTACTAATTCAACTCCCATAGTAAACCTATGGAAACATTATCAAATTAAATATTTAAAATCTTTACATTTCTAACTACTCATGATCAATCTTTATCTCTTAGTATAGACCCATCGTTGATGCAAGCTTTTTTTTTAAAAAAATTTTTGTTTTTTTGTTTTTTTGTTTTTTTAGCTACATGTGGTTGAAACATGCGTTTCAAATTCCGTATCTAATAAATTATGTGCTACTGTCAATATTGAGTGGCAATTAGTCAAGACTGAAATTGCATCAATAGAACATTGTCTGTATTCTTTTCATTTACAAACAGGATAAGGTCTCACAAGTTTCTTTTTACTCAAATTTAAGTTTTCAATATCAACCAATCATGGTTCTCCAAATCCGTATATACTCTAGTTCAGGGGTCCCCAACCTTTTTGTGCCCATGGGTACATTTGTGAGTTTATGAGAGAGTGACGGGCACCAACCAATTAACTTGACCCATATTTTTTAATTATTATTATACATTATAACCTTTCCGCGGGCACACAAAAAACCTTGGCTGGCGCCATGATGCCCGCGGGCACCGCGTTGGGGACCACTGCTCTAGTTTATGTTCACCCATTTCAAGACTGGTTCCCATATTCCCATATAATTAGTAGCACGAGTCGTGCAGAAGGGTACACCGGGCTTATTATACATCCCCGATCCTGCACACCGAGAGTTTGAGAGAGATTTTCATTTTTAGTACTATTTTCCGTCTCACAGATCGTTGTATGTCATACATGCCAAACTAGTTTTGGAGCACTATGAGTTAAACGGTCAGACCAATAATTATCGTGCCGATCCAAGGTCCATTTTGCCCAGCTTTTATGACTCTTAAGTGATGCCTGTATTTAGTTGTATGGGGTATAGATTTGCCATCCCATACGAGGATAAAATATAAACAACAACTTAGCGAGTGAGTTGATGTGCGGTATTCTCAGTGGGATTATCAATGAAGCATTATTGGAATATTGTTGAAGAATAGATACCCAGGGGAAATTCTAATTATGCAGCTATCAAAAATATTGAATTAAATACTGAACATCTAAGGGCATCCTTTTTTTATAAAGGTATTGACGCAGTCGTTGGTGATTTGCAATCCAGAGCAAAGTATACCTTGTGATAATTTGTTATTCAAAAAATAAACGGGCAGTGTTGCTTTGTATGAAAAAGCAAAGAGACAAACTTTAAATTAATTATATTTTTATCGCTAATTTATCTTCAAGATTCCATGTGAAACAAGATACGTTTGAAGTAAAACCTTGGAATTTAAATATGATGATACTTTACTAAGACCATAAAGCTATGTAGGTTTTACGGCACATAAACACAAGTAGGTTATGTAGTACCGAGGCAATTGGAGTAAAGTACCTTGCTTAAGGACACACAACGGTAGCCGACCTGGCCTGATCCTATGGTAGAGTTCGAACCCGGACCATTTCCGTCGTGAGTCTGGCACGTTAACCCCTGGCTCAGACCGAGGCTTCTGCCTCCATTAGTGGCCTCTTACGATATGCATGAGAACGTAATGTGCCTATTCTACATCCGTGACATGCATGAGAACGTAATGGGCCTATTCTACATCCCTGACATGCATGAGAACGTAATGGGCCTATTCTACATCCCTGACATGCATGAGAGCGTAATAGGCCTATTCTACATCCCAGACATGCATGAGAACGTAATGGGCCTATTCTACATCCCTGACATGCATGAGAGCGTAATGGGCCTATTCTACATCCCTGACATGCATGAGAACGTAATAGGCCTATTCTACATCACAGACATGCATGAGAGCGTAATGGGCCTATTCTACATCCCTGACATGCATGAGAGCGTAATGGGCCTATTCTACATCCGTGACATGCATGAGAGCATAATAGGCCTATTCTACATCACAGACATGCATGAGAGCGTAATGGGCCTATTCTACATCCCTGACATGCATGAGAGCGTAATGGGCCGATTCTACATTCCAGACATGCATGAGAGCGTAATGGGCCTATTCTACATCCCTGAAATGCATGAGAGCGTAATGGGCCTATTCTACATCCCAGACATGCATGAGAGCGTATTAGGCCTATTCTACATCCCTGACATGCATGCGAACGTAATGGGCCGATTCTACATCACAGACATGCAAGAGAGCGTAATGGGCCTATTCTACATCCGTGACATGCATGAGAGCGTAATGGGCCGATTCTACATTCCAGACATGCATGAGAGCGTAATGGGCCTATTCTACATCCCAGACATGCATGAGAGCGTAATGGGCCTATTCTACATCCCAGACATGCATGAGAGCGTATTAGGCCTATTCTACATCCCTGACATGCATGCGAACGTAATGGGCCGATTCTACATCCCAGACATGCATGAGAGCGTAATGGGCCTATTTAACATCCCTGACATGCATGACAGCGTAATGGGCCTATTTAACATCCCTGACATGCATGTGAGCGTAATGGGCCTATTCTACATCCCTGACATGCATGTGAGCGTAATGGGCCTATTCTACATCCCTGACATGCATGTGAGCGTAATGGGCCTATTCTACATCCCTGACATGCATGTGAGCGTAATGGGCCTATTTAACATCCCTGACATGCATGTGAGCGTAATGGGCCTATTTAACATCCCTGACATGCATGTGAGCGTAATGGGCCTATTTAACATCCCTGACATGCATGAGAGCGTAATGGGCCTATTTAACATCCCTGACATGCATGTGAGCGTAATGGGCCTATTTAACATCCCTGACATGCATGAGAGAGTAATGGGCATATTTAACATCCCTGACATGCATGAGAGCGTAATAGACCTATTCTACATCCCTGACATTCATGAGAGCGTAATGGGCCTATTCTACATCCTTGACATGCATGAGAGCGCAATGGGCCTATTTTACATCCGTGACATGCATGAGAGCGTAATAGGCCTATTCTACATCCGTGACATGCATGAGAGCGTAATGGGCCTATTCTACATCCCTGACATGCATGAGAGCGCAATGGGCCTATTTTACATCAGTTACTTGCATGAGAGCATAATGGGCCTATTATACATCCTTGACATGCATGAGAGCGTAATGGGCCTATTATACATCCCTGACATGCATGTGAGCGTAATGGGTCTATTCTACATCCCTGACATGCATGTGAGCGTAATGGGCCTATTCTACATCCTTGACATGCATGAGAGCGCAATGGGCCTATTCTACATCCGTGACATGCATGAGAGCGTAATGGGTCTATTCTACATCCTTGACATGCATGTGAGCGTAATGGGCCTATTCTACATCCCTGACATGCATGAGAGCGTAATGGGCCTATTCTACATCCCAGACATGCATGTGAGCGTAATGGGCCTATTCTACATCCCTGACATGCATGAGAGCGCAATGGGCCTATTCTACATCCCAGACATGCATGAGAGCGTATTAGGTCTATTCTACATCCCAGACATGCATGAGAACGTAATGGGCCGATCCTACATCCCTGACATGCATGAGAACGTAATGGGCCGATTCTACATCTCAGACATGCATGAGAGCGTAATGGGCCTATTTAACATCCCTGACATGCATGTGAGCGTAATGGGCCTATTTAACATCCCTGACATGCATGAGAGCGTAATGGGCCAATTATACATCCCTGACATGCATGTGAGCGTAATGGACCTGTTTAACATCCCTGACATGCATGTGAGCGTAATGGGCCTATTCCACATCCCTGAGAAGCATGTGAGCGTAATGGGCCTATTCTACATCCCTGACATGCATGTGAGCGCAATGGGCCTATTTAACATCCCTGACATGCATGTGAGCGTAATGGGCCTATTTAACATCCCTGACATGCATGTGAGCGTAATGGGCCTATTTAACATCCCTGACATGCATGAGAGCGTAATGGGCCTATTTAACATCCCTGACATGCATGAGAGCGTAATGGGCCTATTTAACATCCGTGACATGCATGTGAGCGTAATGGGCATATTTAACATCCCTGACATGCATGAGAGCGTAATAGGCCTATTCTACATCCCTGACATTCTTGAGAGCGTAATGGGCCTATTTTACATCCGTGACATGCATGAGAGCGTAATGGGCCTATTCTACATCACAGACATGCATGAGAGCGCAATGGGCCTATTTTACATCCCTGACATGCATGAGAGCGTAATGGGCCTATTTTACATCCTTGACATGCATGAGAGCATAATGGGCCTATTATACATCCCTGACATGCATGTGAGCGTAATGGGTCTATTCTACATCCCTGACATGCATGTGAGCGTAATGGACCTATTCTACATCCTTGACATGCATGAGAGCGCAATGGGCCTATTCTACATCCGTGACATGCATGAGAGCGTAATGGGTGTATTCTATATCCTTGACATGCATGTGAGCGTAATGGGCCTATTCTACATCCTTGACATGCATGTGAGCGTAATGGGCCTATTATACATCCTGGAACCCACAGAGGATTACTGAAATACTGGAATCAGACAGTGAATTTGTGAGATGGTGTGTATCATGTACCGTATATACTCGCGTATAAGTAAGGTCCAAATCCAAACAACATAGACCCTGATCTGCCGTCGCATAATGCGCCGGCAGATCAGGGTCTATGTTGTTAGTTCTACTAATTAGTCCTTGCAAACTGCATAGACCCAGATCTGCCAGGGCATTATGCGACATCAGATCTGGGTCTATGCAGTTTACAGTTGTAATCGGATATATGGGAGTATATACGGTAAATCGAATTAGAAGTGCCAATCTTAAATTAGCAAGGTGACCAAATTTAATCAATTTTTACAGGGCGTCCCAATTTGAGTACAATATTCAAGAACTTGTATGTAATTCAGAAGGCGGTACATAAGGGGTACTGAAATTAACAATCAGTATGTTAGTGGATACTCAGCAATAACAAATGGAATCTTAGTGGATATAATATTGTACATTCTGTGTAAGGCAGTTTCTATCAATATACGTATAGTGGGTATATTATTGTACATTCTGTGTAAGGCAGTTTGTATAAATATACGTATAGTGGGTATATTATTGAACATTCTGTGTAAGGCAGTTTCTATCAATATACGTATAGTGGGTATATTATTGTACATTCTGTGTAAGGCAGTTTGTATAAATATACGTATAGTGGGTATATTATTGTACATTCTGTGCAAGGTAGGTTCTATCAATACACGTAACAATTTAGCTCAAGTTTCGTTTCCTTAGATTTCAGCAATTTACATCTCTAGCGACAATTGTATGAAGAACCACAAATGTAATTTGTTATAATTTAAATACTTTAATCGATTCTAGAATATATTGAAACTTTTACAACTTTAATTGAAAATGTCTGTAAAACTATTTACAAAAATATTCTTTCTTCCTTTCTTTCTCTCATTGTTCACTTTCTTTCCTTATGTTTTCAGTTGTTCTTTGTATTTCAAATGTTATTTTAGTTTCATAGTCGATTTGTTATTAATCCAGCTTTTTTGTAGGACAAAAATCATCAGTGAGTTGCAATAGTTTGTATATAATTCTACAATTTCTTATTTTTAATAAAAAAATATGTTTAAAATAAATAATTATATCGTTATAATTAAATTGTGTGAAGCAGCCACGTGTCTTAAGAAATGACGTTTTATTACTTCCAAAAGAGATGACTGTTCAACACAGTTTAAACTGTAGTTAAGCAAAATTATTCTTCGAAATCTCGTTTATTTTTGTAATTGCTTTCTTAGATTGGCGGGATAATAATTCCCTCATTCAACTTGAAATATACACCACTTTTCATCTTCGAGTCCGTATTCTGTTTTATCATTGTTCCTTTAAAGAACCATACAAATGTTTGTAATCATACACCCGATAAGATTGACAGTCGTAATTCTTGTCACATATTAATTAATTAATTATATAACACAACATGTAAACGTTATATGGAAGATTTTACCCCCGCCAATCATTTTACTTTGTATCGACAACCAATATATCCTCAATGACACAGTGTCAAAACATACTCTCTCTCTCTCTCTCTCTCTCTCAAAAGGCGTATATATTCAGCTATGTAAGTAGGTGTAGATTTGTATGTATGTTTGTGGGTATATATGTTGAGAGGAAGGTTCATACTCTTCGTAAGGTAATAGCAGTTATAAAGGTCGAGAGACACTGTTAAATGATTTGGGTACTCGGCGTTCAAACAAGCCCTATTTGTCGCTCTTGACAACCTATTTATTTTTTTATGAAAGAGGCAATTAGGTTGACATAAACGAGAATTGGATGGTTTGCACAACATTGAGAAAGGCGCTATTTCTTTGATGTTTCTATGTATTGTGACATTACAGTATTTTATCCCAATACCTATTTTTAACTAATACTACCAATGTGCTCTTTGAAGCACCTTACAATATAAACGTATGGTCCTAAAACCAAAATCCACCCAGATAGTCCAATTTGGCTTGTTTAATTTTCTGGAATCGTTTTTTTATGGTCTAGATACCATTATTTACACTCAGTCACCTGGGGCTTTTGATCAGGAAACTCTATTTTCCTAAATTGTAAACATGTACTGTGTTCATATGATTGTCTTCATTATTGACTGGATCTATCTCACAGTTATAGGTAGGCCAGGCCCCTCCGTTAACTGGATCTACTACACAGTTATTGGTAGACCAGGCCCCTTCGTCATAAAACTTTACTCGACTCCAAATCTTACTCGAAAATATTCTGACCAATCAAAAAGCTGCATTTGAACATTTCAAGCAATATTTTCAAGTCGGGAATATCATTTGTTACTCGGAATGTAAATTTGGTTTTATTTTGGGCACAAATCATCATATAGCAACACTTGAAAAGTGAGAGCACGTGCTCTGTACACCGGGGGTGTCAAACATACGGCCCGCCAGACTCATTATTTATTATTATTATTTATATCAAATCTGGCCCGCCATAGCAAATGAGTTTGACACCCCTGCTCTACACTTGACTTTGCCTTACTCAAATTAATTATGGGTTGGTCGTGTACAGTAGCAATTGCCACGGTTACCTCGTTGCCGGTTTGACGACATCGTGATACGTGTGCGGGACGGACAATGTGCTGGGAAACAGCCCGCTTTATTTAAATGCTGAATCGTCTGCCAGACGTGTTGGGTCCCTGGTCTAATTTATCTCCTTTTTCATTGACTCCGGTCACCTCTGTTTAAACTGTTTACATAATTATATAGCGGGAGAGACACAAAACCATGCCATGTCATTATCTCAGTTTTCAATATTTCTTGCCGATGGAATGCAGCATTAAGAAATTGTATGAAGTTTTCCTAAACAGTATATTCATTCAAGATCCCCAATTAAGCTCATCAAGTGTAAGTAATCTATGACTTAAATACGTGCCGCTGATATGTCTGTCATCAAGTGTAAGTAATTCATGCCTTAAATACGTGTCTGTTCTTATAATGCCAAGTTAACCCGGTCAGGCTTTCCTCTAACGTAAAGTCATAAGAAAAAAGTTCGAAAAACATTCAAGCCGTACTACTATTTTACGTTTCCAACAAAATCAATTTCATCCACATCAAGACTTCAACCAGATTAGAATAAGTTTTCAAATTGATTTTACATTTGTGGAGACAGCTTGCCGATCCTTTTCAACTCTATTATCAGAGAATGTGGAGACAGCTTGCCGATTCTTTTCAACTCTATTATCAGAGAATGTGGAGATAGCTTGCCGATTCTTTTCAACTCTATTATCAGAGAATGTTGAGACAGCTTGCCGATTTTTCAACTCTATTATCAGAGAATGAAACATAATCAGATTCAAATTACTAGCCTTTAGGCCTGTACTTATGTATATATTTTTGTTGATAGATGCGTTATTTGCATGGCTATTGTAATAGGTTTCGAGACGAGATTAATTTCCATTAAATTGGAAAATTGTTTATAGTTCTACTCCACCATTGAATAATAAACTCTATTATCTACAGTTTGTATTTCAAAAAAAATGGGAGGTAGCATTGTGTACTAAAGACTCATCGCTTAATTACATGCATTGTGATAGCTAGTCGATCAGAAAAAAAAGTGGAGATCTCCGACACAGCGGAGATGAAATAAACAGCGATAAAAATTCATGTTTGGTGACCTTTGAAATTCCAAATACACTTATTTTAGTAGCCTATCAGATAAAGCGTTGCATTTCGTGTTAGGGAGAGTTATTGTTAGCAATGATATGTTCCGAATTATATTTTCCACTTTCAGAAATTTGAAAGCTGTGATTTGATCGGTGAATCACATGACGTAGTATAGGTGTCCATCAAAACTATTTATCATAAATATATCTTGATTTTAATCAGATTGGGCAACTAGTGTGCACGTGTGTAGCGAAGAGTATCAACCTATATTGAAAGCAAGCAAGGTCGTCATCATTTGAATAATTTAAATACGTAACATGTTTGTTGAAGCTGGTCATCATAAGAAGAATGCAAGAACATACATATGTCGTTTCATAAAGAGTGATACAAAATAATAAAATTTTCTTATCTTTCCAGCGAAATGTACAAGTTGGTGGAATTAGTCAGAGAGAATGAAAAGTTTAATGAAGAACTTGCCAACAAGAGAAATATACCCAAAGAAGAACCTATAACGACAACCGAAAATGACTCCGATGTTCCTCCCGTCTTTAACAAACGTTTATTTGCATCGCAAGGAGGGACGGTTATTCTTACTGCTGAAGCCAGAAAGATTATGGAAAAGAATAAAGAAAGTGAATTTAGCAATAAAGACCGGACACTGACAAAGTTAGAACTTCTCACGATGCGTTTTGTAACAGAGGGCCTGAGGTTGATTCACAAAGGGCACGATTACGTAAAGGATGTTTTGAGTCACGCCGTGACATACGAAAATCTGGACGCTTTCAGTTATGTCAAGACAAAACCTTGGGAAGATATTCTTTCATGTTATTACATAGTCAATGGTGCCGTCGAAGTAACCTACGATATGAATGCGACGGCGGGGTCACGGAGTGTATATCAACCGAACATAATTTATAACCATGGGACTGGGGAATACCTCGGTCTGGTAAGTTTTGAAGGGCCATCAGAAGATCTCACACCTCCCGCCACGATATACACAAAAGAAATGACGCGGTTCTTAAGGATAGATCGGCAGAGATTTCATCGGCTTTTGCGGGTGGCGTCATCATTGATCGATTCCCGGAAACGGAATTACTTATCCCGAGGTTGGGGCCTTCTGGCCTCGGTAGCAGCTGATGTTAAAGAAAAAATCCTACCATCACTTAGTATACAGGTAAGTTTGTAGGCGTTCTTGAAGATATGAAATTTGGCTGAACGATAAAAAAATCTTTATTTTGAGATTGCAGATTCAACAAGAACATGAATTCCTGTCTCAAATTACAACCCAAGCATGCAAACTTCATTTAGAAAATCCTTTATTGAATCTTCTTTACTGAAAATATCAATGTAATCGCGAACTTATCTATGACTCGGACCCTTATATCAACGGCCTAACATGATCGAAAACTCAGACCCTTATGTCAAGGACCTAACATGATCGAAAACTCAGACCCTTATGTCAAGGACCTAACATGATCAAAAACTCAGACCCTTATGTCAAGGACCTAACATAGCATTTATTTCATTGAGACATACTCAAGAATGTTCACAGGTTAGTTTGTAACCACTTTATTCTGTCATAAATAAATGCAATAATGATCAAAGCAATAAGACGAGAATAAGTGAAAAGTAAATAAAGAACTTCATAACATTGTAATCAGAAGAAACATCTCTTTAAATATCTTATCATTTCCATTTACCTAATTTTGACCTTTTATAGCACGATAGAGTGCTTTTGTACCGCATAGTTGATGCAATTCATTTCAGTCAACAACTATATATTTTCTTCTTTATCTATTGATTTAGAAATAAATTAAGTAAAACCTCTGAATGGGTTTAATGAAGAATAATTCTCCATAATCTTTACTTCAGCAATGATTGATCTATCACATTTGTAGAAGGATATATTTTCTCCCAAGGAAATCTTACGAGTACACTTTTATAACAGAATATCCTCTGCGATCTCCGTGTTTGATCCAAGGTTCTAACATGTGCATCAGTAATAGGTCGTACATCAAAAATCAGTGGTTTCCACCGGATTTTCGGGTTTCAATCACCTGTGAGACCACATTACGCCAATATCTCAGCGGTCGCGATCGTGTGGTATCAGTTGCTATCGACATTTATTAAAGTCTAAAAACTGAATATCGCACGGAAATTATCAGTAGGAATGAAAACATCATGAAGTCGACACTGCTGTTAAATATAGCTTGGTCTGCAACTCAGATAAAACTGGGTGTGAGTCACCATTAGTATTTCCAAGTACTTAGTTTATCTGATGTCTTCTCTTTTAGGTTATTCAGTCGTATTTGTGACATTAGCCCTTTTCAATACGAGGCTTCAGTGGTTGAAACATTTCTTTCCTTCTTTTCTCTTTCTTTCTTTCCGTGTCTGTGTCTCTGTCGTTTGTCCCTTCCTCAGTCTCGATTGAAACCTTTGCCTTTTATTTTATCTACTTTTTACAGAACGTTGGTATTTTTTTTAAAATCTGTAATCTTAAGTGAGGAAATATTTACGTTTATTTGCAAGGTTTTCTCTTCCCGAAGATTGCAGTAATCTTTAAATTTATACTTTTTATAAGTATTTTTTAAGATCTTTTGTCTTTCATCTTGAATGACTACATACCTACGTTTATTTGGAAAGGTTTATTGTCCTAAAGTTTTTCGCAATATTTCCCTTTATGTTTGCAGGACCATACTTTTAATTGGCACTATATCCTGGATTGTGCTGACATGCCATTTATACCTCCCTCTCTCTCTCTCTCTCTCTCTCTCTCTCTCTCTCTCTCTCTCTCTCTCTATATATATATATATATATATATATATATATATATATATATATATGTATGTATGTATGTATGTATGTATATATATATATGTATGTATGTATGTATGTATGTATGTATATACATATATACATATGTGTGTATATATATATGTATGCATACATACATACATTATACCCATAAACCGATAAAACACATACATACATACATACATACATACATACATACATACATACATACATACATACATACATACATACATACATACATACATACATACATGCATACATACATACATACATACATACATACATACATACATACATACATACATACATACATACATACATACATACCCATAAACCGATAAATATTTCCATGTCTACATTTGTAAAAGGGTAGGGAAAAGATATTTTTAATCCGTTCTTTTAATTACTTCATAATAATGATAATGATGACGACAACGACGATGACAATAACGACAACAAGGACATTACTACTACTACTACTACTACTAGTACTACTGCTACTAATAATAATAACGGTAACAACAATTCAAACTAAATTCGATGTTTTGAACTAAATCTCTTTCTCTCTCAAATCATATATACGTCTCAGCTAGTTGACAAGACGATTTTAGCACAATCGTGTTTTCACTTCCTACTACGATTGAGAACTGCACCTGCGGTACTTGTATCATTCAAAACCAATTATTGAAAGCCCGATGCAAGTATCAAATTTCATAAGTCATGGACAATATATGTCAACTATTTTTTTCACTTTGGTTCAAAGTTCTTTGAGATACATTTATGTGTACTTCGATGTCAAAGTGCCAAGGTATGTCAGTAGGAGGTAAGCCAATCAAGCTAGTAAAGGAGATATCTCGACGTTCCAAGCATGTTGATAAAGCGCTACTACCTTAACCAAGGTCAGCTTAAGAGGCTTTTAAAGTTTTAAGTTGAAAATAACTTAATTAATACCTTTCTGCTGTGTGCGTTAAAGATGAGTTATGAAGTGGTTATTTATTGATATGATCAAGGAAGTATAATTTAAAAAGCATCCGATTTCACTACTGCTTATAGTTAATTGATTTGGGTCACACGGATTTTATTCTCCATGAATCTGGGTGAAAGTTTTTAAGGGTTATATACATGTTCTCTAAGATTAAACTCTTCTGTTTCGGTTAGATTGATATTATGGTATTAATTGCAAGCAGCAAATTAAAACGGTGTGCTAATAATAGTAAGACCATATGAGGGTGGTATTGAGCGAGCGAGAGAGAGAGAGAGAGAGCGAGAGAGAGAGATGAACTGAACCTAACAGATTTTATTAACTTAGATTACGCCACAGATATTCAGTGAGCAAAAGACAAATATATTGATACACAGAATTCACACAACAAAAATATGTTATATCATATGCAGTGTTGAGGGTATTTGAAGGTATGCAAAACACGTGATAGTAGATGGGATAATCCGACGAGAGAGAGAGAGATGATATTTGGTAAAGTTTTTCACGATAATAAGTACATGATAACGAATATTTTTCATCAACGCCAGGAAGAAGAGGTGGAAAGAGTTTAAAATTGAAAGTTAAAAAGGGCGGATATTTGGGATGGCTTCTATCTCAATTGTTTTCTGCGTTGATTGTATAACAGATTCTTACAAACTTTTCGAGTAATCCCTACGGTCTAGGTAGTGTCGACAGATGGTCCGTGGCGTGGCGGAAACCGAGAGACATGAAGGAAAACCACCGACCTTGAACTTAACGACCATAATCCTCGTATATGTCAGCAAGGGTGAACAATCTCGGGATCAATAAGTTGCGAAGCGAGCGTACCAACCAAGACCCCACCTGCAATGGTTTCTTCATATCACTCTACCCCCTATCGTATACAATCAGATTTCAGCATTGATTTTCATCACTTTGGGGTTTTATTGTACATACTGTTTTGGTTGATTCAAAATTTACTGGAGATATACTTTACTGTCCAACTACTAATGTCTGTCAGAAAGAGATAAGATAATCTAAGAATAAACGGAGATATCACTGTGTTCATGGCATGTTACACTTATGGAATGCTAATAATACAGCCAAGGATATGCTTAGGGACTTTTCATTGGTAAAACTGATATGTTTTTTTGTTGTTGTTTTTTTGTGCACATTCACAAAGGGGTAATTCAAAGGTAATTGAAATGATCACGGAAGGGGACAAGAATAGGACTGAATCACGACTTGGCTTCCTAATAAGGGTTGAAGTAATTTGTTTTTTTAGTTCGCTACTGCACTACCAATGTATCAGTGAAATTATTTTCTACCAGACAGTTTCTATAGATGACATATGTTATCGTGGTAACATTTAATACACGCGATGTCAGGAACTTCGAGATTATAACCGTCATGGTTTAAATATCCCACCCCCTACTGACAGACCTTGTCAGGTTGACATTAAAGTATATCTCACGTTGTTTTAACCAGAGAAACATACCCGTTTGATACAATTTGTCCAAGTATCATGAAAAGGTATATTTGAGACGGATGCAAAAGAACTTTGACAGACAGTAAGTGCTGCAGGTGGAGAGCAGAGTCTAGATAGAGCAGTGGTAATACAACCGCTTCATTCAATTGGTGGTCAAAGAATGTTGTTGCACTGAAATATTTCCATAGATTACAATATAACCACGCACTAAGCCTCGAGCTATGTGTGCTTTTAATTCAACTGTACATTTTTTCTTCTTGTTTGTTTTTGTTTATTTGTTTGTTTTCCAACAAGTACCTTATATACTCGCGTATAAACCGATACTAACTCCAAACTGCATAGACCCAGATCTGCAGTCGCATAACGCGCCGGCAGATCTGGGTCGATGCAGTTTGTAAAGACTAATCAGTAGAACAAACAACATTATGCGCCGGCTGATCAGGGTCTATGCTGTTTGCATTTGGAACTGAATTATACGCGAGTATATACGGTATTTACGTTTGCGACGATTTCCGACCAGTAAAAGTAAAAGACGATGCAATGATCCCTGGAACTATCACTAGATAACAGGAACTATCATTAGATAACAGATATGGTGGTCATAGATTCGAGATAAGGAGATGATACTAAAGTTGACTGACATGATGGAACTGTTAATTCAATACAACTCGTACAAACATGTTCTTCCATCAATGAAAATTTTAAAAGACGGGAATCTGAACATGCAAATTCCGCCGGCACACAGCAGAGAGTTCTTATATGCAATATGGTATATACTACTGTGTTAAGTTATAGATTTTCAACGGAGATTCAAATCTGTCGTACTGCCATTCGTAAATAAAACGTACATATTATGACGGGATTCGAGTAGTCGTTGACGAACAAACCCAACAAGTTGACATTTATTCCCATATTGTTTTTAACTAATAAATAATCTTACCAACATTCAATGACTTCCACCAGATTGTTCTAAAGATGTAAGAGTCACAAACACACATGACATTGTTTAATTTTGTATTCTCTAAATTCTCCAGTTTTTGAAGTTCACGACGTTTCCCTTTCTCTGCAAATCTCGATTTATCGCTCATTCGTGCCTGCAATATCGGCTGTACATAGGCTGTACATAGGTTGTACATAGGCTGTACATAGGCTGTACATAGGCTGTACATAGGTTGCTAAACAAAAATTTAAATGATACAGCTACAGACTTTATTTTTAAATTTTATTTTTAGCTGCCATATTTTTGGCAATGTTAGAGTGTTACTAACTACGATTAATAATTGTAGTAGATTTAGAATAATGTAAACTTCGATATTTTTGCTGTTGTTAATTCAAAGCAATCAATCTGAATTACTTGATTACTTGATAACCTCCTTTTAAATTGTTTGATGTAAAATGTGATCTACAGAGATAATAATAAACAATGATTTTAACCTCAAGCATTTTAGTGAGATTTAGTAAGATGTAAACATTTGTACAGAGATCTTGTGTACGCAACATTACTTTACTAAAAGCATTTCAGTTAGAGTTAGTAAGATTTAAACACTCGTACAGAGATCTTGTGTACGCAATATTACTTTAACAACTGACAGGCTTTTTACCATTACCACGATTACATAATTAAGTAGACGCAAACTCATGCTTTGAAATTATCGTGTTTAGAAATTGCTTTATTTGCTATTCAGGCTAAGAGAGATTCGGTGATTTTCGTTTTGACGCATAATGCCCCAAAGTGTCACGCACGTTAAAGTATGCTATGTATTTTATGTTATATATATATATATATATATATATATATATATATATATATATATATATATATATATATATATATATATATATATATATAATAAGAATAATAATAATAATAATAATAATAATAATTCATAGTCATTCAATTTGTGGAGAATTTCATAAACTTAGCATATTTCCGACATATAGTTTTCTGTTTGCTCGTTTGCATTATGCACGTTGAACAATTATTTCCTATTAAGACGCATAGAATTTACACGAAAGTTGTTTTAACGTTATATTCACAAAAGTCTCCAACTTGCTAAAATAAAGTTAAGTTACATGTTATGTTATGTTATGTCATATTACTAGTATGTTATTAACACGTTATGTTATGCTATGTAATGATATGTTACGTAATCTTATGCTGTTTTATAGTATTATTTATTTATTTATTTATTTATTTATTTATTTAGGACTTTCCTCCTAATCGGGTTTTGATTAATCAGGGAGAAACAACAGAAAATATCTACATTGTTATGAGCGGTAAGTGTTGTCGATTAAACACTAATGCATGTCCTAATCCATACATTTTGATAAGTAAGTCAGATCGATAATTGATGGCACGTGCGCAATTAAATGAACACACCGAGAATTACGAAAAACTGTATCCGTCATAAACACTAACTGCTTATTGTACCCGGGATGTAATTTTGACACACAACACATGCAATAGTTACGGACAGGCCAGGATAAGTTGCTTCCAGGTCAGTACACAGCTAAGTAGTTCATATCTAAATTTAAAGGTTTTACTTGACTGTGCCTTTCATTGTGAAATATTCCTGAAAGGAACGGATTTTTACCAAGGAATAAATTGGGAATTAATCATTCTATATTTTGAGATGACTTTCACCGTAGTTGTAAAAGTAGAGCAGCGGAAGTGCAGCTTCAAAGTCAGTGTGTGATATGGTCACAGCCTATGTTTTGATTGACCGGTAAACATAACCCTTTACCCCGGTAGCTTCTCATCAGATCTTAAATGTAAATATGCTGGACAAGTGCTGTCAGGTCTTGGTGTGTCAGGGTCTATAATGGCACTGTCACCACTAGGAATCCTGGTGTGACTGGAACGTTGCTCTGAGTTCAGCTTGGAGAAATGAATGTTTGTAATATATAGAAAAATGAATGGTGGTCTGACCCAAATTACGATAATTGAAATCATTTTGGCTTTAAGATTTGCGTTACTTTACGCAACTTGATTTTTGCTGCTAAACTGAAAAGTAATTTCTGGTGTCATATCTGTAACTATTTTGGAGCGTTTAACTTAAAATCCTAATTGAAAAAAGTTTCCAACTTTTCAACAGACACTTTCAAAATTGTGTTTACATTGCTGGAAAATATGTAACAGAGAAAAAAAATAACATGTTCTCTTTGGGGAAAATGAGTTTTATCCCTTTTTTTTTTTTTTTTTTTTTTTTTTTTAATAATTACGGTCTAGTGCCTAAATTCCCGAAAAATAACATGAACAAGCAATTATGCGCAAATTGGTATGTTTATTTATTTATTTAAACTTGAATATACTTTAGAGTGCACAATGTAGCTGGGGAAGGTCTGATATGCTTTGAAATGCACAAACGCTTTGCTTATAATGATTTCAATTATTGTCTTCTCATAAATCCGACAAATTTAAATGTACTCCAAATATTCTTTCCACCCTATTTTTACTCTCCCTCTTTGCTTCATCCTCGTAATTAAACAAGATTTCTTTGCATCCATTTCCCATTCATTCCTGCGTCATTCATTCATCCATTCATTCGTCCATCTATCCATCAATCCTTGCTCTCTCTCGATTTGAATAACTGCACAGTGGAGCATGTACAATATCGGAAGAATTCGTATACTATTAATATGTTTGTGACATCTCTTTCAGGGAGATGTCATTGTTATAGGGATGTCTACATTCCGGAAGCAGATAAAACGGTCACTTTCTACCTCTGCAGTAAAGAGCAAGGTCAGTGATCACTCCGCACAATCGCTAAATGAACGCCTCAGCTATTTGGCTATCTCTCTCTCTCTCTCTCTCTCTCTCTCTCTCTCTCTCTATATATATATATATATATATATATATATATATATATATATATATATATATATATATATATATATATATATATATATATATGGTGGTTTGGGTGCGTATGTATGTTTGTGCGTGTGAATGTCTGTATGAAATTTAAAACAAAAATGTAACACTCATCGAATATATATATATATATATATATATATATATATATATATATATATATATATAGATAGATAGATAGATAGATAGATAGATAGATAGATAGATGAAAACGGTTCCACCTTTTTGTCGATTATGTGCATACATAGTTTCCATATTCATTTGAGGTCGTTGAAAATGCTTAACCATATTGCTAAGAACTATCCGATGCAAATCCTTGCCTAAACGTTCGAATGTTAATATAAATTGTCACAGTAGGTTATATTTTCATATTTCTTACCAATAGCTAGATTTTTCCTCTGCACTTTCATCATAAACTCTATCAACAGTCTGCTCTTGGACTAAGGCAACTCCTCCTACATACAGGTTGACCGTCACTGTAAACTTTGCTAAAATTTGAGAGAACATTTATTTCGCTTTCATCCAGAGATGAGGAAAACACAATTGAGCATTAATCCCTGTACGTTTTGAATAATCAATTGTATTTTATGCTTGTTTACGATAAAGGGAAATATGTTCTCCCATATTTTCAGAAGCCTATTTCATGGTTGGAGTTTAGATGATGCAATATATTACTTCAATTGTTACGCTAACTCCGACTTTAACCTATTATTCTGAGCCCCAGAAGTGATTCTTTCATCTAATTGAGATGTATAAAATAAATTTATACATGTCTAAATGCGCTCGAACAACCAACCTTTTCCTCCTATAATTTCGGTATATTACGACAATGGAACAGCACTGTATCGATAAATTATTTTTTAACATAATCTCCAACTCATAAAATAAGGACAATCAACACTGAGATGTTTTAACTTATTTGGACGTATAGAATAACCTTTTTCCTATAGCTTGATATATATGGGAGCAGTCAATATTTGCAGGAGAATGTGTACCAAATATGCTATGTTGCAAGTTCAATATTAATGGTAGTGTATATTATACGTCTTATGATATATGGCATATTATTGTGTGTAGGAGAGGGAGTCGAATATTATTTTGTGTAGGAGAGGGAGTCGAATATTATTTTGTGTAGGAGAGGGAGTCGAATGTCGAATATTATTTTGTGTAGGAGATGGAGTCGAATGTCGAATATTATTTTGTGTAGGAGAGGGAGTCGAATGTCGAATATTATTTTGTGTAGGAGAAGGAGTCGAATGTCAAATATTATTTTGTGTAGGAGAGGGAGTCGAATGTCGAATATTATTTTGAATTACACCACTACGTCCGCCACTAAATATTGACTCTTCCCTAATTTACTCCCACCCACCCACCCACCTTTTTTTTTCGTTAAAACGACAAGTAATTGGCGCATCTTACGAAATCGATTAAAGTAGTATCAAACGATATCCTCATCTTACGAAATCGATTAAAGTAGTATTAAACGACATCCTCAGTTGAAATTACAGCTGACGAAGAAACTCTTGTTTTCCAAAGTATCTTTAATACGAAAATGTAGATTATTCAAAATATTGAAAAGCAGGTAATGCATAGTAATGGAATCCCTTGTCATCAAAGAATGGCATAACAAAACTAAGTTTAACTGACGGCACACGATGTTCAGACTTTTTTGTTGTTGTTGTTGTTTTTTTAGGAATTGCTATTTCCATAATAACATGTTTTAGACTTTTTTTCAACGGGAATTATTTCTAAACGACAGAATTATGATATAACCGTATTGTCTAATTAAAAATCAATTAAATCTAGGTATCTAGGCTCTCAAATTTTGGCAACAGTAACCAATATCTTTAACCTTCCTATCAGTTGTTTGCCAGACTATTTGGTGGAGATACAAAGCTGTATTCGATTTACGTGTAATACTAGTACTTTATGTTGCTTCATTCCAGACCAGTTCTTTGGCGAAGAGTGTGTTCTATCAAACGAGCCAAGCTATTGCACCGTTGTCTCGGCAACCGCAATCACGTATCTCAAACTGAACAGGTATTTCATTGTCCAATCTAATCAGCCGTTTTTGCTGTTGTTGTTTATTTTACCCCGTCAGCGGCATGGTAACAGAAAAAATCATTAATGAAATTCAAAAAATTATACATTTTCCCTTTCTAACTTGCATAAGTTCATTGTGTGTGTGTGTGTGTGTGTGTGTGTGTGTGTGTGTGTGTGTGTGTGTGCAAAACTAGTTTTTAACTAGCCTAAGCGCTTTCGACTCTCATTGATTCTTTTTCAAAGGCAAAAACAAAATCGAGGCAAGACAAACAATAACCACAAAAAACGTTCAAATTACAAAAGTTTACATAACTATTTCTAGAGGAATAACAGCTTGAAAATGTTTGATGTCTAGTTGGATTCAACTCGGCTGCTGATGCTGTAAATTAGTCGGTTCTGACATACAAAGGGATGAGCCATATCGCCGTCTGTTATTTAATGTAAATTGGTGTAACCGCAGATTATATTTCATTGTTTCCGTAAGGCAAATAATGACCATAGCAATAATAATACCAGAAAGAACTACAAAAAAGTAGTAATTATAGGTGAGTGAGTGACTAATGAGCCAAATTAATGAATTATTTAATTGAAAATGTGGTGGCTGTAAACAGATGATGATTTTTATTTGCGTGTGGTTGTTTTTCTCTAGTCTTGATGGTTTAAGCCGCTTGGTTTCAATGTTCTAAGGCGGCGTATCGAGTAAGATTCTTTTTCTTTCCTGGCTTCTGAACTCCAGTTGGGGTTGTGAGCAATTGCAGTCAGTGTTACATCACTGAAAGTGTGGCCAGGGGAAGAGAAGTGTTCTGCAACTGGACTTCTGACCAGCTTCTTTTTTCATCCAATCAGATCTGTGAAGATTGATCCTTTTGCGTAGCTTTTCAGTTTCTCCGACATACTGAAGGCCGCAGATCTTACATGTGATTACTACATTCTCTGTTTTGCACGTTCTGTTTGGACCATGTCCATGTATGTTCAATTTTTCGCTCGTCGCTGTGCCATATATATATATATATATATATATATATATATATATATATATATATATATATATATATATATATATATACTGACATAGAAAGACATTTTAATGGTTGAAAAATTAAAGCATATGTATAAATATTATACACGAATCAATAAAGAGCACATTCTCAACTACTGTTTGTCGCTTCAAGATCGAACTATACTTGCACAAATATTGAATCCTTGTATTACCCGAAGGTGAATATTTTACAATATCTCAAATTATTATATCAGATGTCACAATTTTAGGTCCGCTGTTGTTCTTGTAAATAATCAATTTTTTTATATTAAGTTCCATGCTACCGATCTAGCGTATTACGACCACAGATGGAAAGCAGAAAAATCCAGGTAGCATGTTAATATTTTCAACATATCTCGACACAAAGGAACCTGTTATTTGGTGTATCTCCTTATACTTGTTTTGTTTTTGTCTAATTTGCCTTTATCTCCCTGATAATGGTAGGTCAGCTCTTCAAATCGTCAGCAAAGACCGCTTGGCCAAGCTAATAGAGAACCAACGGAATCAGTATCCACCGGATGAGGAATTACGCACGCGCGGCTACACCAATTCAATGTGGAACCAGTACAAACACTCCAAAATCAAAGAGTCATTAAAGGAAGGAGGAAAACTGGACTATATGCATCATCTTGAACACTACGTGGTGAGAGAGAGACCACCTGAGGAAGAGTAAGTCAAATTCTTAATTTCGGGAGTGGGGAAGAGGAATACTCCATTTTTCAACTTTCAAAAAAATACAAAGTGCAGTGGTTATCCCTAATAAAGCGAGCAGTTTTTATGCAAAGAATGTAATTATTGTGGATTAACTGTTCTGTGTTGATCCGATTTGCTGACGTAGATTAGTGGTCATACCGTCGCAAATTAATAAAGAATAAAAGCACACATTTATGCAAGACAGTTATCTCTGTAGTAGCATGCTAAAGAAGAGATTTTTCTAAAAACATAGTCACAAATCTGATTTCCATGAAACAAAGGTCCAGGGAGAGTCAAGAAGTCACAGTGGCGCAAAAGTTTCTGACTATTTATTGTGGTACTGCCAACAATTTTGACGTTCAGCCAATCCGAAAGCGCGTTCTAGTCGCAGTTTTGATGAAAACACTGTCTTTATCAGATAGTTTTCTTAACTGGTTCTTCCACTTTTATTCCTGAAATAAAAGAAAATCCTGAACGCTGAAATTTACACCTGAAATATCAGCAACTCCGTCAGTTGTGACTTAATGGGTTCATTGCTTTGGGTGTACAGCTGTTGTGTATGATTAAAGCAATTTATCTTAAAGTCTTTTTCCATCTTTCCATGCACACAAAAATCTAAGCAGAGGCAAGAACTCGGCATCTTCACTGTGTAAGGGATCATTGATCCACTTCGTTCCACATTGACCCATGGCATATCTTACTAGCCGCACCTTTGTTTTTAACAAACGAAGGAGTTACTGCCCTTAGCGAATGAAATAAATTGGAGAAGGCTAGATACATCTGTTAGCTTTTCAATACAGTGGGTTCCATATTTCTAAATCCCCTAAAATGAAAGAAATAAAAATATAAAAAACTTGCGTGTGACAGATTTAAATCAGAGAAACTGACATATGAAATGTGGCATTGTCTACAGGGGTTACATTGATTATTTCCAAACTATATTTCTAAATAAATGTAACGAGCAATCATGTTTTAGCAGTTTCTTTAAGCTGCATCCAATTAGATCGGATATCGGTAGGTGACTGTTTCGACGAGTTACATATGCCAAGGGCTGATATAAATCGATGACCCTTAGCTAGCGAGAGTGAAAACAAAGTGGATACGTGATTTGTTTTAAAGATCTTTATTTATTTATATTTTTTGTGCGTAGAGGTTTGGTCACTTTTGTAACCGATTTTTTTTTTCTTCTCTTTTTTCACCGTATTGACAATACATTATCTTCAATTTAATTGTCATAGCTGACATGGTTCACCATAGCTTGTTTCATATAGCACTTGATATTTTAATCATCTATTACAGACGGTTTAAATTTCTACGAACAAAATCTAAAGACTATTTAAAAGAAGCTTGATAGAACAGATTCAAAAAGAAGCTTGATAGAACAGATTCATAAAGAAGCTTGATAGAACAGAGCCAAAAAGAAGCTTAATAGAACATATTCAAAAAGAAGCTTCGATAGAACAGATTCATAAAGAAGCTTGATAGAACAGATTCATAAAGAAAATCATAAACTCATTTTACCAAATGTTTTTATGTTAATTCTCAAAAGATTATCAACGGTCAAGTGCAAATTCATATGGGTACATCTTTCATTTAAATGGTAGGGCTTGATGAATAATCAATGTGTATTATCTGCAAATATTGTCAGTTACAAAGAGAAAGAAAGAAAGAAAGAAAGAAAGAAAGTTATAAAAAAAACATTTTCCTCTTGGCAATTGCGGTTATTGTTCCTGTCGTGTAATGTGGCAATGTATGTTTTTTTTCCATCTTTTTTTTTTCTTTTTTTTTTTTTCCTTCCCCAAGGGACCAGTACAGAGAGAATATGTTCGAGTTCCTGCTCAAGGGTTGTGACACTGATTCGGGGAGTAGAAGAGTCCAATCAGCACGCCCCGGATCATCCAAGAAGTCCAAAATCCCCGACAGACCCAAGACAGCCATTCCAGCTCAACGCAGGGACCAAATAAAGACCAAGTTAGGGAGGCAGCTTTCTCAGTTAAAGCCAGACATCACAATAACAGGTACAAGTTCGAAACGTTTGACTTCGCTATCCTAGAAGATTTTGGTCTCGCGTGCACACGCAGATAGCAAGCTAAATATTCCCCAGTTAGCGATGGCATAACGTCAATACTTTGAAGATTCTGTCTGATTTGTTTGTCATATAGAATGATATATGATACCGCTATTGGCAGATATGGCATAGTGCTCGGCGGAAACATGGTTTCATTTTATGTCTAATTGAAAAAGATAGATATAATGATAGATTGATAGATAGGTAAATTTTGTAGATAAGTACAGTAGGTAGATAGTTATGTTTGACTCTACCTCGGTAACGCTCACTCTACTTAAAATTTGTTCTATCATCCAGTAAGTCAATCAACCTACCAACCAAACAAAAGACAAAGAGAGTATATATATATATATATATATATATATATATATATATATATATATATATATATAGAGAGAGAGAGAGAGAGAGAGAGAGAGAGAGAGAGAGAGAGAGAGAGAGAGAGAGAGATCCTTATGACTTTACCCTGCAACATGCGCTTTCTTGAAATTTGTCTCACAATCTAGGAAATCAATTAATTAACGTAACAATCAATAGACTAGAAAGTGAAAAACATAGATCGGTACATCTTTACAACGGCAACACTTGCTTTCATGTAAAGTTGTATCACATCTAGAAAATCAATCAGCCAACTCACCAATCAATAGACAAAGAAGGAAAAAGATAGATAGATTATTATTATACGTATTTTTTTTTCCTATATATAGAGGAGGACTCTAGAGATAGCACTGATGGGCATACACTAAGCAAAATAGTATCTATAGAAACAGCGAAAAGATTGGAAGGCCAGCTCGACAAGGTAATCCACATTGTATTTATGTATGTATGTATGTATGTATGTATGTATGTATGTATGTATGTATGTATGTATGTATGTATGTATGTATGTATGTATGTATGTATGTATGTATGCATATAAGTATGCATGTATGTATGTATGTAAATAAGTTTTTATGTATTTATGTATGTATGTATGTATGTATGTATGTATGTATGTATGTATGTATGTATGTATGCATGCATGCATATATGTATGTATGTTTGTATGTGTGTATATGTATGTATGTATGTATGTATGTATGTATGTATGTATGTATGTATGTATGTATGTATGTATGTATGTATGTATGTATGTATGTATGTATGTATGTATGTATGTATGTATGTATGTATGTATGTATGTATGTATGGACTGATGGATGGACGTACGTACGTACGTATGTGTTTACGTACATACCTATATTGCTGTGAATAGGAACCATTAAAATTGTATGCTTAATTCTTATGCACTTAAGTGATAGAAACAAAACTTATGCGAGTTAATGCATTAGCATACGGTATTTGCAAAATACACAAATGCAATGATGTAAAGTAAGCAAATCCAGGTCACCAAAAATTGCACAGACAAATATGTATGTATGTATATATCTTTTTGTATGTATGTATGTATGTATGTATGTATGTATGTATGTATGTATGTATGTATGTATGTATGTATGTATGTATAAATGTTTTTATTTATCTATTCATTTTTGTTTTAAAAAAAAGCATTTCTTGTTCTCACCTATATCAACCTTCCAATAAATAATTCAGTTTTTAAGATATTTTCGACTTTAATCTACATTTTTCACGGAGCACGCTTCAAAAGAAGAGGAGTGATCAATTGTATTACAAAAAAGCATCCAATCATTACATCTACGTTAAAGCTTTGCCTCCCTGTAAGCGTCCAATCATTACATCCATGCTAAAGCTTCGCCTCTCTGCAACGTCCAATCATTACATCTACGTTAAAGCTTTGCCTCCCTGTAAGCGTCCAATCATTACATCCACGTTAAAGCTTCGCCTCTCTGCAAGCGTCAAATCATTACATCCACGTTAAAGCTCGCCTCTCTGCAAGCGTCCAATCATTACATCTACGTTAAAGCTAGCCTCTCTGCAAGCATCCAATCATTACATCCACGGTAAAGCTTCGCCCCTCAGCAAGCGTCCAATCATTACATCCACGTTAAAGCTCGCCTCTCTGCAAGCATCCAATCATTACATCCACGGTAAAGCTTCGCCCCTCAGCAAGCATCCAATCATTACATCCACGTTAAAGCTTTGCCCCTCAGCAAGCGTCCAATCATTACATCAACTTTAAAGCTTTGTCCCTCGGCAAGCATCCAATCATTACATCCACGTTAAAGCTTTGCCCCTCAGCAAGCGTCCAATCATTACATCTACGTTAAAGCTTCGCCTCTCTGCCCCCTCTGCAAGCGTCCAATCATTACATCCACGTTAAAGCTTCGCCTCTGCAAGCATCCAATCATTACATCCACGGTAAAGCTTCGCCCCTCAGCAAGCATCCAATCATTACATCCACGTTAAAGCTTTGCCCCTCAGCAAGCGTCCAATCATTACATCCACGTTAAAGCTTTGTCCCTCAGCAAGCATCCAATCATTACATCCACGTTAAAGCTTTGCCCCTCAGCAAGCGTCCAATCATTACATCTACGTTAAAGCTTCGCCTCTCTGCCCCCTCTGCAAGCATCCAATCATTACATCCACGTTAAAGCTTCGCCTCTGCATGCGTCCAATCATTACATCCACGTTAAAGCTTCGCCTCTGCAAGCGTCCAATCATTACATCCACGTTAAAGCTTTGCCCCTCAGCAAGCGTCCAATCATTACATCCACGTTAAAGCTTCGCCGAGGCAAGCGTCCAATCATTACATCCACGTTAAATCTTCGCCTCTCTGCAAGTGTCCAATTATTACATCTACGTTAAAACTTCGCCTTTCTGCAAGCGTCGTTCAAGCATTACATTTACGTTGAAGCTTCGCCTCTCTGCAAGCGTCATCCAATCATTACATCTTCGTTAAAGCTTCGCCTCTCTGCAAGCATCCAATCATTACATCTACGTTAAAGCTTCGCCCCTCTGCAAACGTCCAGTTATTACATCCATGTTAAAACTTCGCCTCTCTGCAAGTGTCGTCCAATCATTACATCCACGTTAATGATTCACCTCTCTGCAAGTGTAGAATCATTAGATCTACGTTAAAGCTTCGCATCTCTGCAAGCATCGTCCAATCATTACATCGACGTTAAAGCTTCGCCTCTCTGCTAGCAGTGCATGATATCGCACATAAAAAAATGTGACAATATAAAATCGAATTTTTTCGAATGATACTATGTTTAGAACATTAATGTTTGATTTTTTCCTGTAATTTGTAACGGCATTAATAATTATTTCAGGGAAATGTTTATCATTATATTTATTTAACTGTAAAAATAAGTGGCAAATAAACTGTCCACATCGCCTGGTTACACAAGATCTAAATTGGAACCAAAGAAATTCGAAAGGGGTTTACGTCTTTGTGATAAGTATCTATGAAAAGAGAAACATATCACAGCTTTATCAACTTTCTTTGGCTAATTATGTATCAGTTTGTAAACTTTGCATTGTATTACTTTCATATGCATAACCCCATTTGTATTCGTTTGATATTCAAAAAGCGAATAGGCGTTTTTGCATTTAAATACTTGTACAGATACTACCTTGTTTTTCAGGATAGACAAATTATAGCGCGCAAGTCCGCCTTGAAGGTATCGTTTGATGTCCCCCCCCCCATATCTTTTTAGCTTGCTGTGTATTGCACGTGATTTTTTTTTTTTTTTTTTTGATGCCGATTGCTTTTCACAATACAAAAAAAGCTATGAATGGAATGTGTGTGCTTTGTTCGGCATGTGTCCCGTGCAATAATGTCTCTAATTTTTCGTCTGTCTAAAACAGCAGTATTCATCTTAAAATATCGTAATGAGGGGGTTAGACAAAGTCTAACATACATTTCAAGATGTTTCACAACGCAGCATTTCTTTGTTCTTCTATAAAAGTTTAAATGCCGATGGAAAGTAATCATTACCATTACCTTCCTTTAATGGAAAGCAATCATTACCATTACCTTCCTTTAATGGAAAGCAATCATTACCATTACCTTCCTTTAATGGAAAGCAATCATTACCATTACCTTCCTTTAATGGAAAGCAATCATTACCATTACCTTCCTTTAATGGAAAGCAATCATTACCATTACCTTCCTTTAATGGAAAGCAATCATTACCATTACCTTCCTTTAATGGAAAGCAATCATTACCATTACCTTCCTTTAAGCAATCATTTCCATTACCTTCCTTTGAGAAATATACTTTCGATCATAATCGCTGGATAAAATATCTGAAATTTTATCAAAGAGTGATAGCAGAAGAAAATGGCAGAGGAACTGATTGAAAACAGCCAGGAATCTGTTGCCCTATGAACTTACAATGCCAATGAGAATAACCAGCGAATATCGGTTTCGATATTGCAGACGTATATTTAATTAATCTAGAGTTAATTGTGTACCAAAAACCACAGATCCTCTACTAAAAAGAAAAAGAATAGTTTCAAATAACGCGAACGCATGATTACTTACATAAATGCCGATGCTTCATCCACAACACCAGAAAGAATATTTGTATTTTAAACGCCATGAAAACTTTACCAGGAACGCAACATAACAGCTCCATTTTTGTCGCCACTTTTATGTGACGTCACGAGGAAGTAAGCACTAATGGGATCCATTCGTTGAGAATTTACAATCGACGATGTCTTTTAAATTCATTCACGTGAAGATGAAAAATATAATTTTTGACAGTGTTTCGGTTTTCATTGACGGTGTACAAAACAGTTTAATTTTTCGTTTGGTTTAAAGTATATAATAAATAGATTATTACATTTATGCAGAAAAATATTCGTGTGACCTCGTTGTTGTTTTTTTTTTTGTTTTTTTTTTTTTTGGGTGGGGTGGGGTGGGGGGGGGGGCGACTCACAGACTCGCCCGCCACTGCCTAAACAATTTGTCCACACAAATATTTTTTGGTACAAATTCAATAACCTATACATATAACGTCCTATAATGCGCTGGCAGATCAAGTTCTACACGGTTCGATAGAAATTATAAGTAGAAACAACACTCGTAGACCCAGAACTGCCGTCAGATTATTCCATAAGTATTTATAACTTCTATCTAACAGACACAGAACAGCCGGTGCCTTATGCGATGCGAAAGCCCATCTGGGCTTACATTGTTCGATATACATTTATAAGAAGAATGAATAACCAGCGTAGACCCTGACCTCAGTGGCGTAGCAACCGCCCATATAACCCCCGTAACTGCGGGAGGGGGGGGGGGGTAGGTGGCAGGCAAAGTGTGGGTCCAAAATTCCCATCACACAACTTTTTTAATTGGGAGGGGACCCAGAATTAACTTTTGCGGTGGGTTGAGAAGGGGTGAGGCAGAAGGCAGAATTTCTTGCTACGTCACCGCCTGGCCTGGATCTTAGCTTTAGAAGCCAGCGTAGACCCTGACCTGTGATTTTAGCTATACTTAAGCTTGAAAGCCTGAACGCGAAGTCACACAAACATTGCAGAAATTATGGTGGCGAAGTAAGTGACATCAGAAATTTCGTCTGCTATTACAAGTATAATTCCGATAATATCCCTAATATTTTACTCTGCGCATACAAACTAGGAGATATTAATAAAGGCAGGGAATGGATATCGTTGAATCAGTAGACGAACTTTTATAAAAATAAAAAACACAAAAACAAAAAAAAATTAATTAAAAAAAAAATACTGTAGTTGCTCAGTTGTCAAATCTTGAATAATAATTTTAAAAAAAAACAACGAAAAGACGCTCCGAAGCAATTGCTAAAAGGTTAATAGATGTTTATTTGTAATACGTATTATCGACTTACAGACGGGGAGATATATTAATAGAATAATATTGTCTGTATTGTTATTCTGTCATGTTTTGTATTTTAAAGTGATCAGCCCCCTCCCCCTTTTTTATTTATTTGATTTTTGGTCCCTAGTTGTAGTTAAGACATCCTGTATTATTTTAAATCATCATTGATAAAAAATTTCTTAAATTTTCATGCGGAGAAGAAGTTCTGAAATCCCGAAATTCTAAATGCCAGATTGTGACAGAAGACAAAAGGCTCGCTGAAGCTCTTTTCTAATATATTCTCTTATCTGTTGAAATTACAGCAAATAGCTTCTGGTTTAAAAGACATCCCTGTACACAAATGCTTAAATTGATTTTTTTTAAATTTTATTTTCTCTTAATGCGATTATAATTTATTATGTTATCCATCTATGCGAGTACACATAAATTATATTCTTGTAACCCGTTATTAAGGTAGCTGGCCACACGTTGTTAAAGTAGCTGGACACGTTGTTAAGGTAGCTGGCTAGTTACATTTTAGGAACTAACTTGTCTTTTACCCTCTATGTGTGCCGTGTAACATTCCAGATATGAAGTTGGTATGTGATTTTTTGTAAATATATCTGGATCAAGTGTGCTGTGTGATATTAATACAAAATGTCGGCAAATGATTTTGCAAACGTACATATTTATAGAAAGGATCTATTTTTTATTTTTTGTTAGAATGCACCCAAGACGCGCGGTGTAAGCTTCTGAGGATTTGAATAGATGTTCCGCCTACTAATTAAAATATAATTTTATTTAAAATAGGCTTTTGAGGAGATGCTCAGTCCACTTCGGAGTTACACAGATTTGAAATTAAACATGTTACATGGTCAAATTGTCCAGGTGACCCACTCGGTTGGTTGAAGAAACTCTTGTCTGACATCAAATTATACCTGTAAAAATTAAATTAGGTCAAGTTCATACTTGCAGGTAAACAGATTCGGCAAAGGTTAATTTGAATATTTGTTATGCGATTGTTGGTTGACATATGCCGCTCCCAGCCGAGAGGTAAATAAAATGAGAGTGTCAGAAGTCGACAACTAACGATACATACATACATACATACATACATACATACATACATACATACATACATACATACATACATACATACATACATACATACATACATACATACATACATACATACATACATACATACATACATACACACATACACCCAAAAGACGCATTCGGCTAAAGTAGCTTGCAAATAAAGTTGAAAAAAAACGTAGCGAACCTTAAAGAGTTTAATCTCTAAAATTTCCAAAGGAGTTATAAGAACGACTGTCAAATGGAATTAACTGCAAATTAAAAGGCGCAGAATATTCAATCTACTATAATGCTTATCTCTATATATTCAAAATATGTCTTATTTACGTCATTTGCAGAGTTCGTACCAATTACAATTTTTAAACTTTGAAACATTACATTTACATTACCGTCTTATTTATTTAACATTTTAACGAACCATGAGCAATATAGAGAAACCTTTATAATACAAGGAGCAATATAGAGAAACCTTTATAATACAAAGAGCAATATAGAGAAACCTTTATAATACAAAGAGCAACATAGAGAAACCTTTATAATACAAAGAGCAATATAGAGAAACCTTTATAATACAAAGAGCAATATAGAGAAACCTTTATAATACAAAGAGCAATATAGAGAAACCTCTATAATACAAAAAGCAATATAGAGAAACCTTTATAATACAAAGAGCAATATAGAGAAACCTCTATAATACAAATTAATCAGACTGCCTTTCATAAATTGGTACGTTTGCATAATATTATGCATGAAAGCCAACCAGCTTTTTTTCTTCTGCTAGAAGCTTGTAGATAAAGAAACACAAGACCTACAGCAAGAACTTACATTTTCCATTGCGGACTTATGGCGTACATGGTGATTGCAAAGGAATAGTATATACAAAATTTATTTGCATACAAATGTTTGAACTATAAATATTGGATGAAGCTACGTCAAAGAAAAAGCTTCACCCTCCATTCAGTAAAGTGTGTCCAGATTTGTAATAACAATACAAAAATCAATCAATCAATCAATCAATCAATCAATCAATCTATCTATCTATCTATCTATCTATCTATCTATCTATCTATCTATCTATCTATCTATCTATCTATCTATCTATCAACTAATCGATCAATCAAAGAAACAAGCAAAGGTCAAGGTAGAGATTGAGTACCGTCAGAGGTAATATTGCCTCGACTTCATTTTAATTTGCCTTTATACATTGGGGAGAGGGTGTATGTGTGTGGGTGTGGGTGTGGCGGGGACTCCGTGTTGTATTCAGAGATTTTGGGGGTTTATCAAGGAGACCTGCGATTTAAAATTCTTTATCCTTTTATCGACTATAAAGAGCAACTCCGTAAACATTAAAGTGGGCTGGCCACTGAACTTCAGATATCTGTTTCATACTTATTAAAGTGGGCTGGCCACTGAACTTCAGATATCTGTTTCACACTTATTAATGTGGGCTGGCCACTGAACTTCAGATATCTGTTTCATACTTATTAAAGTGGACTGGCCACTGAACTTCGGATATCTGTTTCATACTTATTAAAGTCGGCTGGCCACTGAACGTCAGATATCTGTTTCATACTTATTTATACTTATTTGCAGTGTAGTAAATGACCAGATGGTAAGAAAAATAAATTATATTGAAAGAAAACCTATATCTTACTACAAAAACAAAAGTTAAATCTGGTGGTAAGTTTGGATAAAGAGTACTGTATGGATTTATCATTTTCATGTTTTGAATCCACTTGCCGTGATGTTGCATGACAGTAAATCAAGTCCCTTGCCATTTTACTCTAGTATTAGTATAACTCGTTGTGTCGGTACTTCTGTTTAAGACTTATAACATTTCTTGTTCCTGTTAAAAAAAAGTAAAATTTTGATTAAAATTCAAAATTATGTTAAGTATGAGGAAAATAATTTTATATTGTTATATAGGCGGATTAAAACCGCAAGCAATGAGTTAAATGAAATGGATGTATAAATTCTCAGAATGTATATGTTACTTCATCGACCGTTAATATTTAGTAACTGTCTTCTTGTTTAGTTTTGTGAAAAAAATATTATGAAAGCATATATGAATAGGCCAGTTGTTATCTAAAAGACATCTTATCATTGTATCAAAGGCTAATGTGTTCGGCTAAATATCGTTTCAGCTCATGAATTCCAAAGAAAATGTTTTGAAAGTTCCTGAAGACAATATCGAACTTATGAAACAACTGAAGATGAGTACATCTTGTGGGGAATATAAACAGCAAGAAAGTGAAAATTTTACGGTAAGTTTAATTATTTTGTAACCGAACTTTCGGTCCACATACATCTTAGAGCCTCAACGTGAGAAAAAGTCCATTAGGTAATAAAATTCAAATTTCTTTGCATTTTGTGCATTACAAAAATAGCAATCTTTCCCGTATATACTGCAGTTAATTTCACGCAAATATTATCAACAGTAACTGAGATACAATAGTTTCACTGTAAAACGCTACAAATTTACAAGGGCAGACATTTTTTCACATTACGCCAGTTTTGTACGATAATGGAATGTTGTCCCAAGGAACGGTTTCTCGCGTCGCGGCTTATATATATATATATATATATATATATATATATATATATATATATATATATATATATATATATATATATATATTGGAGACTCACAATTTGATATACCTACAGTATTACAATATTTGTAACATCCAATAGCTTTATGACAACACTTCCAAAGGCATTTTTTAACTTTTTGACAAAGAAATGTTAGCACGATTAGGCGAAAACCATTTGCGGAAGATAAATTAAATTTAGTCGACTTGTTTGTATTGATTTTTATATATCCTGATTAGATTTTCAGGCCATTACAGCGATTTTTCCTATTTTACACATTTCTGAGATTTGTGGTCTCTGACATTTGTTTTTCTATTACAGAAACCTTGTTGTACAGTTTATCAAAATCCATTTGAGGCAGACAAATGAAATTTAGCGTGCATATTTGCTGGCATATGTTGATAACTTGAATAGAGTTTCATACCCCAATAAAATCTTCACATAAGTTTCTAAATTTTTAATTATGTTTTGACCTAATTATTGTTTGGTTTGCAGTGTTATGCAAACATAAAACTTTTTTTTTTGGAAGGGAGCGGGCTGGGGCATGGGGTAAAATTTCCTCCTCCTTACCCCTTCTTTTAAAACAAATATCAAACTTCTAATTTTTGCAAAGCTGGAGCTTTTTATATGCTACTTAAATTGATCGAGCTGTTTCCATTTTACGAGATGAAGACTAAAATCCGGATCTTAAAAATCAATGAGTTACTATATCAGACTCCTATCAACATTTCTTTTTATTGACCATGTTAGATTTTATTGACCTTGTTAGATTTTATTAACCTTGCTAGATTTTATTAACCTTGTTAGATTGTATTAACCTTGCTAGATTTTATTAACCTTGCTAGATTTTATTAACCTTGTTAGATTGTATTAATCTTGTTAGATTTTTCTTTCCTTCTGTCAAGTACCAGTGTCATAGAATGACAATAATTGTCATGGTTGAAGTGGTGGCGGTGGGAAATATGTGTTTTTACCTTCAAAAACAAATTCCAATTGGTTAATTATGGGTTGGTTGTGTACGTTTGCATATGCCTCGTTGCATGTCTGTTGAGACCGTGGTACTAGCGCGTGACGAACAATATACTGAGAGTGCCACAAAAATCATGTCATGCCATTATCTGTTTGTATTATTTTTGTTTTAAGGAGATACAGCATTAAGTGCATACATACATACATACAGACAGACATACATACATACATACATACATACATACATACATACATACATACATACATACATTTGAAATTTATTAGTGTGGAACTTAATAGTAATAGCATGGTCTGGTCTTGAGGATTTTAGTCAAAGTGTTTGAACTAACAATAATACAAGTAACACAGAAAATTGTAATTAGTAAGCACATGTAACGTGTTCGGAAATAACACGTTTCAAATATTTATCCAACACAATTTACCTTCCATTTTCTGTAACTCTACAGAAAAGCAGCGTGTTGGCTACCATGAGAACGGAGGACATTGTGAGACGCGCTAAAGCTCTAGCGAACAAAAAAGCCGAGACCGGATATGAGTCCGCAGAAAAGGATGAGGCTGAGTAAGTTTTTCCTTTCATATCCGTTTCAAAAGAGACGAAAATTTGTCTTTATTTTAAGCCTCTCTGTGGTTTGAATGCCAAAACAGGCACAATTTGTAAAGCATTAATATTCGAGAAACCTATTTTTTCCTACACAAATTATTGCTATTCAAAATCCATACTGTGAAGAGGCATCGAGCTATCAACAAAATTAATAAGAAGTGAAAATATAGTCGTGTTATTTCAAATTCTTTTCCAAAGTGTCAAGCGACGAAGAGTGGTTTTCCATCTCTGTCTCACCAGTATAAAGCCCATTTCGATACACCCATTGGGTTAAGTTAACGTTCGATTGATTGATTTTCAACGTAATTTTTAGACCAACAAATTTTTTCTTTTCTTTATATAATATATGTGCAAGATTTTTCTAACTGAATAGTGTTCATTATTAAAAGAAAAGAAAAAATCCGAACTTAAATGGGCATTTGTCCCAAGAGAGGTCTGTTTTTAAACCCAAATATAATACAGACAATACAGTTTTTTTCCACACTTTGCATAATTTGTTTTACACAGTGTTCGAAATATGCAAAAATGTGAGATTGCAGCTTAAACTTTAGCTCAAATAATCCATAAAATCAGTCATTATGTTCGATTTTCGTTTTTAGTAGGTTTTTAAGACTTTAAAATAATATTTACCAAAAGGTGGCTTTTTAACCAAAAAATGCAGTTGATGATAATATTATCTTTAATTTTCCACACAGTGCCGTGTTTTTATGCTAGCTCAGTGATCAGAGTGAATCGATAATATATGACAGATACAGAATTCAAATCTCGTCAGAGATCTTGTTTTCTTTCTTAATTTTAACTTCTCACAGCAAATCGTGTTTCTTTAAAAAAAAAAAAAGAATCGCGACATGTACCGTGGTCTTATTGTCTGAAAATGATGAATGTGTGAAGCTTTATCACATACTTCCAGGTGATTCCTAACACGTGAGGAGCCCCGGGTGGCCGAGTGGTCTCGTGCTCTCATTTTCAGATCACTCACACATCTCACCTCTGTCCGCATGAGTTCCAGTCTCGGCTCAACCAACTTGGGTATGTGAGAAAGCTTGCCAGCAGCTTCCCGTGGCTCGGTGGTTATTCCCGGGGTCTTTACGGGTTCTTCATCCACTAAATATACTGGCCGCCATGTATAGCCCTATCATGTGTTCAAAAAATGGCGTCAAACAAAAAACTAATCGTAGCACGTGTAAACAGAGCTATAAATATACCATACACGGTTAGCTCATGTGACCAGTCGTGCGAAGACCTGCAACGAGGATAAATCCTTGTTAAACTGGCGCTTGTTGATACCAATTCAATACACACGTAGATTGATTAAGGTTTATGTTTATATCAAAACTATTTGAAAACAACCCCTGTAAAGGTATAGGAGAGTACCCGTACAGATGTCTTCACAACTATAGTAGTCACGGATGAGGAATCTCAACATTACAACTACATATTTAAGGGGTCAATTAAAAACTGAATGTAAAGTTTTCGAAACTAAATTAAGCAAGAGTCTCTAGAAGAGACTGACGCTCCACTGGCAGACAAGAATTTCAGGAATTCAAGATAAGACCATATCTTCCTTTTAACTGCAGAGTATTGAAACCATCTTTGATATTCTTCAGCGATAACAAGATTTTCAAATTAGCTGCTGTGGTGAACATATTGGATGTCAGATGGGCACCATTTTCATTTAGGACCAGCAAGATATCATAAGAAGCCTTCTGGTGAAAACCCTATGTTGATATGACTTTTCATTTTGAAAAGATATGATAAGATTTTCAAGATGGCTGCCATGGTGGCCATAGTGGATATCAGATTGGCACCATTTCCATTTAGGACCAACTAGACATGATAAGAAACCTTTTGTTGCCAGCACAATATCGATATGACCAGCTATCTAGGAGAAGTAGAGTTATCAAGATTTGTAAGATGGCCATTATGGTCGCCATATTGGAAGTCAGATCAGCACCAGTTTCATTTACGACCAATTAGACATCATAAGAAATCTTTAAGTGAAAACTCAATCTTGATATGACCATTCATTCAGGAGAAGTAATGAAAACTAGATTTTCAAGATGGTCACTGTGGCAGCCATATTGGATGTTGAGCGGCACCATTTTCATTTAGGACCAATTAGATATCACAAGAAGAAGTCTTTAAGTAAAAGCCCAATATTGATATGACCTTCCATTCTGGATGAGTAGCGATTAAAAAGATTTACTGAACATCAGATCGGTACCATTTTCAGTTCGGATGAACTAGACATCATAAGAAGTCTTCTGGTGAAAGCACCATGTCAATTTTACTTTTCGTTTAGGAGTAGGAGCGATAACAATATTTTCAAGATGGCTGCTGTGGCGACCATATTGGATGTCAGATCGGCACCATTTTCATTTAGGACTAACAAGATATAATAGGAAAGTTTTTGGTGAAAATGACCATTCAAGAGTAGCAGCGATAACCAGATTTTCAAGATGGCCGTTGTGGCAGCTATATTGGACATCAGATCGGCAGCATTTTTATTTAGGCTGAGCTATACATCATAAAAAGTATTCTGGTGAAAACCCCATGTCCATCTGACTTTCCGTTAAGGAGGAGTAGTGATAACAAGATGTTGAAGGTGACTGCCGTGGCGGCCATATTTGATGTCAAATCGGTACCATTTTCATTTAGGACCAAGTAGATATCATGAAAAGTCTTTAAGTGAAAACCCCATGTTTATATGATCATCCATTCAAGAGAAGTAGCGAAAACAAAATTTTCAAGATGGCCGCTGTGGTAGCCATATTGGATGTCCGAGCGGCACCATTGTCATTTAGGAGCAACTAGACTTTGGGATGAATGTGTGTATAAATTTTCATCGCAAACCTCCAAGTAGTTTAGGAGGAGTAGCAATAACAAACTTGTGCTAACGGACGGACGGACGACAGACCGTCCCATAAGCTCCCTTGGTCTATAGCCAGTAGAGCTAAAAAAAATTGTTCTAGTGGCATTTGATTAAATATTTTCTATTATTGGCAATTACCAGAATGTAATCTAAGTACTCTCAGAAGTTTAAATTAATCACACTGTAAAATTTCTGTTGTGCCCATTTGAAGTCAAGTGACCAAATACACGGTGTAATGATCAAAATAGGAACATAAACCTTAATATACACAGCAGTACGAGTTTCTCTAGATTCGTTAACAAGATGGTAATAAACACATTTAGGAATAAACACAGAAGTTATTCGTGTTTTGTTTTGTCCACAGCAGGTTAAGAACTTCAGCTGCCTAGTATGGTGAATTTCAGATTCGAGGGGGGGGGGGGGGGGCGAAGGGGGCGGTGGCCCCGGGCGGCACTTTCTATGGGGCGGCAATTTGGTAAGAGTACCGTATATATCATAAATAATTCGAATGGAGTGGGGCCGTACTTTTGGTAGTTGGCCCTGGGCGGCATTTTGTCTCGCTACGCCACTGCCTGTGTGGGTCTTACTCTTATACTATTACACCTATTAACATAAAACTTACATTTTGTGTGCAACTTGGGATGAATATGTGTCGTGCTTCAAAACCGAATATCCGTGACCTGGTTTTTTTTTTAGGATTAAATAACAATACCTTTTCACAAATTGCCACGAAATTTAAACGTACGGAGCATCTTAGAATGGACGCTTATCGTATAACAAAACTGGATGGTGTGTCTTACGTTTCAGGATTTGTTTAAAAAAATTGCCTAAAACTGTTCATTCTCCTTGCCCAGCACTATGTCTATATTGGGATAAGCGTATTTTCTGCACCTAAAACGGGTCATTGTGAACTACTTTCCAGGATT
This sequence comes from Margaritifera margaritifera, assembly GCA_029931535.1. Taxonomy (NCBI): domain Eukaryota; kingdom Metazoa; phylum Mollusca; class Bivalvia; order Unionida; family Margaritiferidae; genus Margaritifera; species Margaritifera margaritifera. The sequence continues at coordinate 2,902,852 of JAQPZY010001662.1, read as the reverse complement.
ACATTTTTTAAAAATGGTTAAATTATGTCTGGGCTCCAATTCCAGTACCTTTCACCTATTGCTACCAAACTTACATTGACGGAGCATATGAGAATGAAAGCATTTCACATTACAAAACTGCTTCCCCCTCCCCCCGTCCTCTTTTCTGGGATTAATAATAACATTACTAACAGAGAATCTGTGTGCTCTCATTTCAACACCATTTAACCTATTGCCAACAAATGTGCATTGACGGTTCATCTGGGGAAGAAGTAGTGTCACACAACAAACGTTGGTTGCTGTGGCATACTTTCTACAGTTTATGGAGTAGTGTCACACAACAAACGTTGGTTGATATGGCATACTTTCTACAGTTTATGGGGTAGTGTTACACAACAAACGTTCGTTGCTGTGGCATACTTTCTACAGTTTATGGAGTAGTGTCACACAACAAACGTTGGTTGCTGTGACATAGTTTCTACAGTTGCTTGGTTTCTGTGGCATACTTTCTACAGTTTATGGAGTACTCTTAAAGATGCAAACTCATCCCACAGAAGCGACGACATATTGTGAGCTCCTGGTCGCAAACAACTCTAGTCCCATCGAAAACTGATCTCTGGAATTCTTTTTCTAACTAAATCAAAGATGTTTGCAGGCTAGCTTAATGCAAACAATGCATTTAGAAATCGAGTCCTAACAACCCATGTACTATACGTTACCATTGGCAAAATACATCTTAATATTTCACATACAGAATTTAGACATCCATGTTACTGTCTTGATTGTGATCTCCATAGACAAATTGCTCCCCAGGTTGTGCTCTCGCTTCTCTCGAAACGAATAGCCACCACCAGCTGAAATCAGCCAAATTTCTCACAGAAACGCCTGCCCTTGTTTTTACATCATTTGTCGAAAAGTAGCTGAAAATTTTGAAATTTTAGGACTTTTGCCTGTAACTCTAATACTGTTATTGTTAACTTTATATCTTGTTTTTCGCCATAATTCAATGCAAAATTGACTGAAATGACAACTCATCGACAACCCGGGATCAAACTGTCTGTACAGGCAGTGGGGTTGTTTACATACGTCACTGGAGACCAGTTTACGTGAAAGAATCGATCAGAACATCTCGTGATTATTGTACCAAATTCCATCTCAGAAATACTTCAATGGAGTAGAGCGTAAAAGGAGGGAAATCTGTGGAGAATGGAGGAGAACTCACACGCTAAAGTACCCTAGACAAATAGTGAACATTATAATACCTTTATTGAATTTTTTTTGCACAAGTTTAGTGATGCTTTGGCCAAGAATAATTCATCTCAAGTCGCTGTAATGAAAGATATGGTGTGTAGAGTGCACATGATATCAGTTGGTAAACAATGTTCATGATACGCAGTGGCAGCTGCTGTTGTATTTCCGATGTGTTTTCCGATCACTAGCGGAAAGACCCGAGCGTGTTCCGATTTCAACAGAATTTGCATGGTTGCTGCACCGACGTGACTCAGATGTGGAACATTACCTTTTATATTGTCCCCGATATCATAGTCAAAGGCACCTTGTGAACATTTTGTATGTTTAGGGAAAGGAATAAAAGATCAGTTGGTAACTCTTGTCCAGTTCCATATTGTGTCATTACTGACAATACATCTATTTAAAACAAATAATAATAATAATAATAATAATAATAATAATAATAATAATAATAATAATAATAATAATAATAATAATTAATAAATAATAATAACAATAATAATTAACAAATAATAATAATAATAATAATAATAATAATAATAATAATAATAATAATAATAATAAATAATAATAATAATAATACTTGTTTGAAACAACCGAGTTCAAACTTGCGTTTGTATTATTGAAGTCAAGGTGTGATTTTTAATGTATAGGAACCAAACTACCTAGAAAAAAAAAAATAGAACAACCACACAGACTAACTTCAGTTGATTTAGGCTACGCTTATGCAATCTTTACAATACAATGACTTTCTTCTGTAGATGGAGCACAGTGTTACACGTTGAGAACAAGCAGGCTAAAATCCTGATAAAGACCAATAACTTCCGTATCAATATTCTAAAGAAGAATTTAAAAGCTCTGGATAAGAAGAGAGAAATGATAAGAGCCAAAAGATCCCAGACAAAACCAGATACTCCAACACCTGTTCAAAAATCTTCCTCTGACGTTGACGTCACGGACAGTCCATGTCTGGTTGTTCCGGATGAGCAACATCCGGTAGAACTGGACCTCAACGAGAATCAAACTGAGGTGACTTATATGCCTTGATTGTATTTACTTGATTTTATTAGACTAAATGTTGCAACCATACAGTTTTCAACAACAACAACAATAACAAATTCATACTCAAGTCCAAATTTACTGATTCTCAAAGAAAATGTTATAAAGATGATTATACGAAAAATGTGTTACACTTAATCATACTTTAAGCCATATTCTTAGAAATGTAAAAATCTTCATAAGAATCGGTAAATTCAAATTGCATGTTTTTATTTAACAAATTCGGACAGCAGTTGGAAAAGTACTTTTATGCAATCATAATTTTCGTGTATCTTTCTCAGGTTGATAAAAAAAATCACCCACAGGAGCAGAACTCAATACTGTTCAGTGTTGACACATATATGACTGAAACAACAACAAGCAATGGTAAGGGGACAGGAGAGTTTCTCATATTTGTCTTTCTGTGAACATTTTCATCTTTTCCGTAAATCCCTTGCCTCATATATTGGATAATCATCATCATCGTTATCTTCTTTTCGCTTTAGTCGTCTTCTTCTTCTCGGCATTTATCCAAAAACTTAACATCCCATTATACAAATAAACTTAGAATAACTTCTTTTCTCCATAAGACATCAATAGCATTATAAGAAAAACGTATTTTTTGTACAATATTGCATCCTCACTTTATAATTGGCCTTTCTCTCCATGTGTTTCAGAAGTGCAAAACAGAGAAGACCCAACAACTTATATTCAAAGCAATAACCCTGCAGTTTTTTGACAGTTTTTAGACGCTTGTGGTACTATATCTTGATAGATCCAACATGCGATTGAAGAAAAGATGTATACCAGAGGAGTGGAGTTTTACTACTAAGGTTTACAGTGCCATATGCGAGTCCTACGTGAACCGAAAAAGTTAATACATTGGAAAACGAGCTGGAAGATATTGGGATTATTTTAAGCAATACAACTGTACAATTATAAATGTATTCAGTTGTATGTACTGACAGTATTAAATATTTTATGGGAGCATAGAAACAGTCCATGCCCATGCAAAATTATTATCTATCCTTGAATATAACATATGGATTCAAATGCTGTTTCTGGTAGGTTTACTCGCAGTCCGATTAAAATAAGATCTCTGACATACCGGAAGTCTGACAGAGACCGATACGAAGTCATATTCTGTTGAGCTTTCTATTCACCGGTCAAATTACAGCATTCACATTTCTGAAAGTGAAAAACTTCGTTTGGAACATATCGTTTCTAACGTTACCTCTCCCTAACACGAAATGCAACGCTTTTTCTGATAGGTTACTTAAAATAAGTGAAGAAGGAATTTCTTAAGTCGGCAGATCATGAACCATTATTGATACCTGTCAGATCAACTTATTATATCTCGATTTTAAGCAGCTTGTTTACTATCATCTTCCCCTTCGTACCTTATATTTTAAGAATTCTTCTGTGCTATAATTATACAACAAATCCTCGAGCAAACATATTTACGATTTATTTATAACACCGTTTATTTTCCCAGAGGCAAATATGACACCATACAACACTGTACAGATGGATTTACACCATATAAAACTGTATAGATTGATTACCACCATATAATACTGTACAGATTAGTTGACAGAATATAACACTGTACAGATGGACTGACACCATATAACACTGTACAGATGGATTGACACCATATAACACTGTACAGATATATTGACAGCATATAAGACTGTACAGATTAACACCATATAACACTGTACAGATGGACTGACACCATATAACATTGTACAGATAGACTGACACCATATAACACTTTACAGATTGTCTGACACCATATAACACTGTACAGATTGATTAACACCATATAACACTGTACATATGGATTGACACCATATAACACCGTACAGATGGATTTACACCATATAACACTGTCCAGATGGACTGACACCATATAATACTGTACAGACAGATTAACACCATATAACACTGTATAGACAGATTAACACCATATAACACTGTACATATGGATTGACACCATATAACACTGTACAGACTGATTGACAGCATATAACGCTGTACAGATGGACTGACTATATAACATGGTACAGATTGATTAACACTATATAATACTGTACAGATAGATTGACACCATATAACACTATACAGATGGATTAACACCATCGAACACTACATATGGATTAACACCATATAACACTGTACAGGTGGATTGACACCTTTTAACACTCTACAAATAGATTGACACCATATAACACTGCACAGATGGATTGACACTATATATTAAACTGTACAGATGGATTATATTCCGTATCAAAGTCATAGTATTTTCAACTGATAAACGCGAAGGAAACCTCCTCTTCGAATGAAGACGTGCTTTAAAATAGCAATTTCTGGTTGAATGCTGTTTTTAATAACTTAATAATACAATATGGATAACAGACAGAAGTTTCATCTGGACCGTAAAACTGAGGTAGAAGATAGATTCGAAGAAGCTCAGGTAGAGAACTACATGAAAACAAAGACCTCTATTGTTTTATTTATGATGCTGAAACTTTTTTTTTCAAACATAATGGGACGTTTTAAATACAATAATGTTATTTACGTTGTGATCACAATTTTCTTTGCACCTGTGGGATCACATCATCAGATGGGTATCCAGGTACAACTTTATGCAAATTAAATTCTGGGATGAAATATAACATTTTTGTCCAAAGGAGAAAGGAACAAGTGATACTACCTTCTGCGAGCTCGGAAATGTTGAATGGACTGGATGCGCCCTCTCGCATATCGTATGAGGCGACTAATGACAGCAGGAGCCAAGATGACTTTTATATAAGTCATACAGGTCATGTAGGTGTGTTGTAACGTCTATCTCAGCGATAGGTGTAATTTTTGAGATTTTAATTACATATACATGTACCTTTAAATGTTGATTATTCAGTTTATTTCGCTTGCTCATCGATAAATATTCCTTGCAAATTCATTATATAATAGCCCCGGGAAATGTATGCGACAAAATCAGTGTTAAAGTACGTCCACATTTTTAGATGAGGCCAACCAAGAGGTTTGATCCATGTAAACCAGATTGAGTGTCGCGCGCTATGATGTCACAATGAAAGCGCCGCATATTGGACCAAAATAAATTGTATTACCCTGCACTGATAATGATTAGACTCAATGACCTCTTTTTTTGACCCAGTTTAGTACCCAGCCTTCCTTGTAAAAGTCAATTGCGATCGATAATTATCGTCTGGAAGTTTTGTGATAACAACTATGATGCAGATCACACAAAAATCGGGAATAAACAGACTTTGATAAAAACTATCAGAGTATTACATTTTAGAACAACAATTAATTTTTTTTTTCAAGATCAATAAAGGCACCTACATGACCATGTTGACGTACAATTTAGTAGTTAACGTGCCGGACGCATGACTGAAAGGGTGCCGATTCAGATCCTACTATTGGACTAGCCCTGTTCGGCTACTGTGGTGCGTCCTTGGGCAAGGCACTTTTCTCCAGTTTCCTCGGCACTAAATGACCTAGCTGTGTTGTGGTGCGTCCTTGGACACGGCACTTTACTCCAGTTTCCTTGGTACTAAATGACCTACCTGTGTTGTGGTGCGTCCTTGGGCAAGGCACTTTACTCCAGTTTCCTTGGTACTAAAAAAGCAGCTTGTGTTGCTGTGTCACAAAACACCAAACTAAACCAAATCTTTTTTTTTTTTTTAAAAAAACAATAATCCCGTATGTGACCTGAATCAAACTATTCTCTGTATATCACATATTATGATATACTAAAAACGAAGTTGTTATGTACCGTACAGTTTCAACAGGATAAATGGTAATTAAATTTTGAAAGCAATTACAGCGATTCACTGACTGTTATTGCCATTTTGTATTTGTGTATTATTATCAACAGATAAGCATCTCTAACCAAGCAATTTTCTTCTTGTACTTTTTTTTACATATTGAGTATACTCATATATGAATACATATTTATCAAATCAAATACATGTATATGTAAATACATATTGATCAATCTAAAACATGTATATATAAATACATTTTTATCAAATCTAATATATGTATATATAAATACATTGTTATCAAATCTAATATATGTATATATAAATACATTTTTATCAAATCTAATACATGTATATATAAATACATTTTTATCAAATCTAATATATGTATATATAAATACATTTTTATCAAATCTAATATATGTATATATAAATACATTTTTATCAAATCTAATAGATGTATATATAAATACATAATGATCAAATCTAAAACATGTATATATAAATACATTTTTATCAAATCTAATACATGTATATATAAATACATTTTTATCAAATCTAATACATGTATATATAAATACATTTTTATCAAATCTAATACATGTATATATAAATACATTTTTATCAAATCTAATACATGTATATATAAATACATTTTTATCAAATCTAATAGATGTATATATAAATACATATTGATCAAATCTAAAACATGTATATATAAATACATTTTTATCAAATCTAATACATGTATATATAAATACATTTTTATCAAATCTAATACATGTATATATAAATACATTTTTATCAAATCTAATACATGTATATATAAATACATTTTTATCAAATCTAATACATGTATATTCATGCATATGAAGATAGTTCCTGAACAAAACTTGAAGCAGTTTGTTTTTCTTTTGTTGTTTTCTTTTTGGGGGGGTTGTTCTTTTTTTTTTTAATTTTTAAAATTTTTGTTATAGATATTTGGTAATGATTTCAGACAGACATATCTATATTCTTTTTCTATTAGAATAAAAAATAAATATAAGACGATGAACATATTTGCCAACTGTATCTTTTTTTCAGCATTGGGTCCCACAAAGGCGGGTTCTGTTCCTTCGATATATGAAATGGTAGCGTTACCTTGCATCAAATTAAGTGCTGGCAACGGACGACAGCACCATAACTTTGGACGAAACGGCCGTTTAAATAGCAACTCATAAATTGAAAATCCAAAAGTTTTAGAACATGTCAACATTATTTCAGAATTTTTTTTATAGATATTACGGTGAAGGAATATACACTCGTATCTGTTAACGTGGAAATTGCAGGTATTTGAAGAAGGCGCTACAATAAACAACTGACCATCCAACCAAAGATAATTAAAGGGAAGTTATAGCAGGCAACGCAGCCATACAATACTGAACATTTGTCTCCCTTTATAAACGTCTCCAAGAAGTTCAAGTGGTCTATTCACATGAAAATGCACGAGCTGAACAATTATATTGTAGTAAGAGTAATGTGTTAACATTTTACCAAAATTTTAATTGTGGTCGCACGTCTCGAAATTTGTATCTCTACCCATCCATCTATCTATCTATCTACCTACCTATCTATATATGCATCCATCTATCCATCTACCATAGTAGTGGGTGTGTTCTTTTTGTGTAACAGTGTTATAGTGTGTGCGTGTGTCTGTGTCTGTGTGTGTGAGAGAGAGAGAGAGAGAGAGAGAGAGAGAGAGAGACATATAGAGAGATAAAGAGAGAGAGAGAGAGAGAGAGAGAGAGAGAGAGAGAGAGAGAGAGAGAGAGGGAGAGAGAGAGAAATAATTTACTAGAGAGAGAGAAGGAGATTATCTGCATGCCATTCTGGTAGTGGTTTGAAAAACGTTGAATATATGTATGATTTTATTCTCAAGCATGTTACATAGATAAAAGTTTTGATTGCCCCTGACTCAATCATGTTACATAGATAGCAGTTTTGATTGCTCCTGCGGGGAAGATCAATGATAAAACGTCAGGAAAATGTGCAGTTGCAAGGTTTTGAATCAAACGATGAAGCTAGTGCTAGTTTCAAACATATTCTTTTCATACTGTAATAATTTATGACTGGGTTATTCCTGTATCGTTATCTCTCGAGACTTATATCTAGACATGAAAATGAAACTAATGGCGTGGTTATTGCATTTAATGCAACTTCTTTCTATGTAACTGTGAAATAAATCGTGCCAACTTAGCTACAGTCTTATCACTTACAAGTAATCTGTAAAACACATTATTGTGCGCATGAATATTGAATTCTCCAACAAATTTTACAGCCTTGAAATTGATAATGGTCTTTTTGTCTTATAGAAAAAAAAGAAATTAATGTTTCTGCTTTTTCACGACTGAAACAGTTGTAAGAATCTAGCAGCAAATAAGCTAATAAAAAACCAATGTATATGTTGATAAGAGAAGCATAAGGCATAAGTATCACAGCGCCATCTCTCTCTCTCTCTCTCTCTCTCTCTCTCAAATGCTAACTTTTTATTTGAAAATGTTGACGCGCGCGAAATGGAATCGTAAAGTTAATGATTTAATATTATAACTCCCCTTGCATCATTTTCACAATTAAGTAAATTTTACCGAGGTAAATCTTCTGTAAATAATTTTGAGTATTTGATGGTTACCTGTTTAAACGGTATAGCATACCTTAAAACGGTAATAAATTCACCAATAAATTCGGCATCAACTGTAAAACCAGACACCGAAACGGTGGCCAGTTTAAATAAAAATATCAAAGGAGCAAATATAAATACAGGAAAGATAACACACCCACCCATCTCCGTAGATAATTTTCTTGAATGATACGAATTTTTGTAATTAATGTCATGTAATTATTAACAATATGATGTGGAGAAACATGACAGAATATATGAAATATGTCAGATTATCAAATGTCCAAGTTGCTATATAATCTACCTGATTTTCTGAAGTCACGGAATGATCTATTTCCTTTGTTGTCATGTATAATATTACTAGCACCAGTCCAAATTGCACTAAAAATGATAGAATTAGTAATCCAAGGATAAATAAATAACATGAATGAGTTTTTCCATGCACGTGCACAAAATGTAAAAATGAAACACTGATCACTAGAAGAGACAATCCCGTGTGACACAACATTGTTTTTGGCCTTACAGACAAGATGTGCAGGTCTCTGCGCGAATGCGTAATGTCCACTGCATCCTGCAATAAAAACGGTTGAAAATTTAGAACTTGAAGTGAAAGAGTATCTTTATACCGTATATGCTCGTGTATAAATCCAACTATACACAAAACATACCTAGATTGGCCGTCAGGTCTATGCCAGTGTTGCACATTGAGCGCGGGCTCGCTGGTTTCCCGCAATTTTTTGTCCTATGTCCCCCAAAACTTGACCCTCTGCGCCCCTCCCCCCCCCCCCCCCCCCCCCGCGCGGCTTTTATCACACATTTTTTTAAAAACATACGCCTTTTCATTACTAGATGTGCATCCATGTCTCTGGGCGCTAGCAATGGCCCAAGTCGCGAAAGGTGCCAAAAACTGTAAGATGGCAATGAATATCCATTTTAAAACAATGTATCTGGCAATGACAAAGGTTAAGGTTTATGATAGTCAGCTGAGTTGCAATGTAAAGTCTTTGACGACTGTTAGTGTAACATATTTTCGAGGTTAAAGTTACCCCTACGGTAAGGAAGATTTGATATATTTTGAGGTTGAAATAATGACAAAAGAGACTAAATTTTTACAAATACACAATTTATCATTTAATTAATGATTTGTTAGTTTGGACAGAAAAAGTAATTCAGAAAACAGATATTAATTAAAATAAATGTTGGTAGATAATGTGTACACTAAAGTTCAATGAGAGCAAGATCCGGAACGGAAAATTCCATGGTGCATCTGATTTCACGTTAACCAGATATTCAAACATGTTAATGTTTTCATGAGTTACTTGAGCACATGGTGAAACTTTTATTGCAATAATGCAAGTGTCCAAGGAAAATATGATAGTGCAGTGCAGACCACAAAGTTAAGGTGGCAAAGCTGTCGAAGCAAATAAGATTATCTCATTTTTATAGCACTATTAGTTCAGTATGTACTATTATTTTCCTTTGTCGCTTTAAAATGATGTGTGTCCCCTAAATGTGGAGGGTGGGGACACAGTGTCCCCTGTCCTTGGGATTCTATGTGCAACACTGGTCTATGTTGTTTATTAGGACTAATCAGAAGAACAAAAACATATACTCTGATATGCCGGCGCATAATGCGACGGCAGATCAGGGTCTATGTTGCTTGCAGTTGGAACTATCTTATACCAGAGTAAATACAGTACTTTTATCTCCTATATGATATCATATAAAGTATACGGTACTCATATCTCTTATATGATATAATATAAAGTATACGGTACTCTTATATTCTATATGATATCATATAAAGTACACGGTACTCTTATATCCTATATCATATCATATAAAGTATACGGTACTCATATCTCTTATATGATATCATAAAGTATACGGTACTCTTATATCCTATATGATATATAAAGTATACAGTACTCTTACCTCCCATATGACATCATATAAAGTATACGGTACACATATCTCTTTTATTATATCATATAAAGTATATGGTACTCTTATATCCTGTATGATATCATATAAAGTATACGGTACTCCTATCTCCTATATGATATCATATAAAGTATTCGGTACTCTTATATCCTATATGATATCATATAAAGTATACGGTACTCCTATCTCCTATATGATATTATAAAGTATACGGTACTCACATATCCTATATGATATCATATAAAGTATACGGTACTCATATATCTTATATGATATCATATAAAGTATATGGTACTCTTATCTCCTATATGATATCATAAAGTATACGGTACTCCTATCTCCTATATGAAATCATATAAAGTACTCATATATCCTATATCAGGGGTGTCAAACTCATTTGCTATGGCGGGACAGATTTGATATAAATAATAATAAATAATAATAATAATAAATAATGAGTATGTTTGACATCCCTGTCCTATATGATATCATATGAAGTATACGGTACGGTGCTCTTATCTCCTATATTCATATAAAAAATACGGTACTCTTATCTCCTATATGATATCATATAAAGCATATTTGTCATTTCATAATTTCGGTCAACCTATCTCAGCACACGCACCCCATCTCCAAGGTTACAAAAGAAATGGGTCATTTCTAACAAGCTTTGTCCACGTCAAGAATCAATAATGTATTGATGCGAGTATGGATGGACGGATTAAGAGCTAAACATATCCACCCCGCCTTCATTCCAGATACCGTGCACATTTTTGAAACTTTAAAACAGTCCTTTTACTTCCATATTAAGAAAATAAAACCCTTTGGGGTTGGGGAGGAGACAGAATAGTGGGTGTATTAGTCTTTTGGGAAAATATCTGTCCATTTATAAATATAAACGTTCTGGGAAGCCAATTAGTGTTTCATAGTTTTTCGCATTATCGTATTATCGAACATGCTAAAAACTAGTGAAAAATATGAAGAATGTACATTTATTTCCAAGGCAGTTTATGTAAAAATTGAACTAACAGAATATGCAATATGTGACTTCTGATGAATTCTGGCAAACCGATTATGCAAAAGTATGCATACGTTCTATATATACAAGCAAACTTTTGTTTTATGAGGATAACTGGTATACAATATAAAACATTCCCCGCTGCAATCAGATATCACACAACGTCGACTTCAGTATTTATTGTCTGGTACCTCCCTTCTACATTATGTATTTCTAAATATTATACATTTGATTTAGGTTTCTTTATCAGGCTCCCCTGCCACAGTTAAAAGCTTATTAATGCCTTCTCTCTGAATCTCTGAATATAAGCCAGAAAACTATATCGCCTGATAAGATGTCTGATATTTATGATTCTGAGAGAGAGAGAGAGAGAGAGAGAGAGAGAGAGAGAGAGAGAGAGAGAGAGAGAGAGAGAGAGAGAGAGAGAGAGTTCCGAAATTTTCAAAAAGAGTACCGTGAACAACACATTATAAGCCGCCCCGTGTTTAATAGTCCTGTATGTAGATAATTGAAATTTTTTGTCTGCAGAAACCATTTTTCTTCTTTCAGTCACAGTAACCTTGACGTTTGAGCTCAAAATTGATATGCTTTCTTACCACAAGTGGAAGCCAACTACAAAGTTTGGTCCAGATCTGTGATATAAAAATAATGTCATTGTGCGGAAACCATTTTTCTTCTTTCAGTCACAGTGATCTTAACCTTTGACTTCAAAATCAATAGGCTTCTTCCTTACCCGAGTGCAAGCCATCCACAACGTTTGCTCCAGGTATATGATGTAGAACTAATGTTATTTTGTGAAAACCATTTTTATTCTTTCAGTCACAGTCAACTTGACCTTTGGCATTTTCAGCCAGAAATCGATAGGCTTCTTCCTTACCCCAAGTGCAAGCCACAAACAATGTTTGGTAACTGTTGATTCTGGAGAACTCACTGTGTTGTGTGGAAACTATTTGTCTTCTTTCAGTCACAGTGACCTTGACCTTTTCACAGTTTGGCCTTGAAATCGATAGGGTTCTTCCTTACCCTATATGGAAGCCGTCTACAAAGATTGGTAACCGTATATGGTGGAGAACTCGAATTAGTGTGCAGAAACCATTTTTCTTACAACAGTCACAGTGAATATGACATTTGAACTTTTTACCACAAAATTCAATAGGGTTCTTCCTTACCCCAAGTGCAAGCCATCCAGAAAATCTGGTAACTGTAGAGGATGAACAGCTCGATTTATTGTGCAAAAACGTAACTGGTAACAGACGGATGGACAGACTGTCAAGATAACATAATACGCTCCGCCTTATGTGGCAATTCGATTCTGTTCAATGAAACAATGTCGTTTTCTTAATGTAGAATATACTTTACTGTAAACATGTATTAAAGAGTACAAAAGGAACTACCGTATATACTCGCGTATAATTCGATACCAACTGCAAACTGCATATACCCAGATCTGCCGTCGCATAATGCGCCGGCAGATCTGGGTCTATGCAGTTTGTAAGGACTAATCAGTAGAACAAACAACATAGACCCTGATCTGCCGGCGCATTATGCGACGGCAGATCAGGTCTATGTTGTTTGGATTTGGACATGATTTATACGCGAGTACATAACCTAAATTTATCCCTTTTTAAGAAGAGGACGGTAAAACAAAACACTTTCATGAAGGATTTTAAATCTTTTGATATGATCAACAACCTTCTTTTTTGATTCACATTTTTCTTCATTTCTCTGTGTCTTCTCAGTTTCCTTCTTTTCGTAATTGCACTGGCCTTTCACAACCTCCATCTTTTACACGTCTCTTTTGCAAATTTTAACCCCGTCACTTTAAAATTTCAGTCTGTACTCTTTATCTTCCTTCTTATAATTGTCATAATAGCTATTCCATTTTCTACACTTTCTACTTAAATTTGCTGCAAACTTGTTCACCTTCTCATTACGATCTTCTCTCTAGACTTTAATATCTCCTTGCCTGCACGAAACAAATTCCCATCCCTTCTCAAATAAGCACACATCCCCTAAAAGGACGGAACTTAGTCTTGAATATAGGCATTGAATGTGTCGCACACACACGCTTGGCGACCTAGTAATTAACTCTTCTCTAAATATACAGTCAGTCAGATTTCTATGTGAGAATTCAAGTTATATAAAAATTATTATTATAAGTTACAAATATACCAGAAACAGAGCGGAAAGTGCTATCCCTGGCTCCAATAGGAGGATGTGTGACAACATGAAGTGAAATTACATGGAGAAGAATATTATAATACAGTTTACATAAACATAGTTCGTCTCCTGTGGAGAATCGACCTCGGTGTTTTGATTATTAATCTGTCCACCTAAGTGTATATGGAATCCTCTAAATGTATATGTACAGACCCTGAATCCTCTAAATGTATATGTACAGACCCTGAATCCTCTAAATGTATATGTACAGACCCTGAATCCTATAAATGTATATGTACAGACCCTGAATCCTCTAAATGTATATGTACAAACCCTGAATCCTCTAAATGTATATGTACAGACCCTGAATCCTCTAAATGTATATGTACAGACCCTGAATCCTATAAATGTATATGTACAGACCCTGAATCCTCTAAATGTATATGTACAGACCCTGAATCCTCTAAATGTATATGTACAGACCCTGAATCCTCTAAATGTATATGTACAGACCCTGAATCCTCTAAATATTAATAATGATTGACATTGGTAATGATTATTTCTCTCGGTGATTTTCCCAAAAATGGTGATAAATTTGCAACATGGGGAGTGTTTTCGCAGGATGATTGAGAAAATGTCCATCCACCCTGCAAAAAAACACCATGCAACTAACAGTATATCCAACTATCTGACCATCCATCGATGAATTTTTGTTATAGGCTTTTGATTTTGTTTTAGATTTCATTGGGGTGTCATCAGATTGGAGTTTCTAGAATGTTAAATCTTTCTCTTGGCTCGAATGTTTGCTGGTCACATGTACATGCTATCAGTTATATAGGATTATTACCGTATATACTCGCGTATAATTCGGGTCTAAATGCAAGCAACATAGACCCTGATCTGCCGTCGCATAATGCGCCGGCAGATCTGGGTCTACGCAGTTTGCAGTTGGTGTCTAATTATACGCGAGTATATACGGTACTTTACAAAGCATGCTGGAACTATAGCATTTGGAGTGATATGTTTTGGGACCAGAAATGATTACATCCCACGTTTTTTATATAATGTGTTGTATTATTTATTTTCTTTCTTTTTATGCAAAATACATTGAGCTGCTGAGGTGATAAATTAAATACCGTATATACTCGCGTATAGTTCAGGTCCAAATTCAAACAACATAGACCCTGATCTGCCGTCGCATAGTGCACCGGCAGATCAGGGTCTATGTTGTTTGTTCTGGTGGCACTCTCCAGTTTCGTACTTTGCAAAGGGTTAGATTTTTAAGGAAAAAGAATTACCCAGGTTTTCCTCACTGGTTGTCCTGGCTATTTAAAAAAGACCTTGTATATCTTAGGTATTGTTAAAAGAACTTTGCATTCCCTTTATTTTGGTGTATGATTGATGGGTGCACTTTGGGTTATAGAGTACACAGCTTGGTCTTACTTAAGATGTGCATCTCTCAAAAAACTGCTAGCTCCGCTTGGTTATTTTCACTTCCTGTACTTCAAAGGTAAATTTTAAAAAAGAGCCGATAACTTTTTTTACTTTTTATATATTTTGTAATTCATTCATTGTACTTTCAGAGGCTGGCATTGCCTACTCTGCCAAAATTCGTTTCCCTATTTTAATAACTGCTGAAAATAGTGTACTTTTGACTAATTCAGGCTGATTTTTCGAGTACTTTGGAGCGACCATTTCTGTCTGCTGTGTGCTTAGATCATGTCCAGTTTCCACAAGTACAATATGTAAAGAAATTTCAGCCACAGTACATGAAAATAGCATAGAGGTATGCCAACATTCTCTCCATTGTGCATGCTGCAAATGCAAACAACTTCATCTTACACCTGTCACTCTCTCAGAAGCACGTATTATCTGTAGAGCGCCCCCTCTACTGATTAGTCCTTACAAACTGCATAGACTCAGATCTGCCGCCGCATTATGCGACGGCAGATCTGGGTCTATGCAGTTTGCAGTTGATATCGGTGTATACGCGAATATATACGGTAAATATTCATCATTGCGTATAGAGTTCATATAATTTTAAGTGGTATATGACAAGTAGCATTTTTATTACAGTACATGGGTTGAAGTGCATTGGATTGAAATAAGCTGATTCTATAGATTAATAGAATTAAAAGCTGAACAATTACCGCAGAGAAGCTATACATTGACAAATATGTGATTACTTAGTACCGTATATACTCGCGTATAAACCTAATCCAAATGCAAACAACATAGACCCTGATCTGCCGTCGCATAATGCGCCGGCAGATCTGGGTCTATGCAGTTTGTAAGAACTAATCAGTAGAACGAAGAACATAGACCCTGATCTGCCGGCGCATTGTGTGACGGCAGATCAGGGTCTATGTTGTTTACATTTGGAACAGAAATGTACGCGAGTATATACGGTAGATATCTGAAAGTAAGATAGCAAAGTATAACATTGCTAAGTCAGCCCTTTAATGCAGAAATACTCACTACAGATGACATGTAATACAATATTATTCCAAATTTTGACGTTATTTTCTAAACAACAATCGGTCTGCGCATCAACCTTCATGTATATAAATCAATAATTAATATACAGTAGTCCTGGTTTTCATATATATATATATATATATATATATATATATATATATATATATATATATATATATATATATACATGTAAACCTGTGCACGAAACTTAAAATAGTATACTCTGAGCCTGCCCATTTCATGAAAAGGGCATTCAGTTTCCTCCATTCATGAGATGTGCAAGTCACCTGCACTTTTCATGAAATGAGCAAAGTGGCTACCCATTTCATGACTTGTGCCGTTTCACAATAGTGTAGATATATGAAACAATATTCTCTTCTTTTAACTCGTTAGTCAATTTGGTAGGCCTTTCTTGTGCCTTTGTCAAAATTCATGTAGGAAAGATAAAGAAACGAAGAGACGCACTAAATCAACTTGAATAGTGTGTGTGTGTGTGTGTGTGTGTGTGTGTGTGTGTGTGTGTGTGTTCTTCTTAGGTCTTTTTGATTTAGCAAAATGCTTTGATTTTGTTTATCTCTATAAACTCACTGTTTGAGTAATAACATGTTTACCGTTTGGATTTCTTTTGTATCCGTGCTAACGAATCTGGCCCTTCTCCGACCTCCGTCCTCCGTACGTCTAACCCGTGCAGCATCCGCAGCCAATCTCAACGTCGCTTCTTCGTCGTCGTCCATCGTTAAAATCTATTTTGAAACTGCAGATCAGTTTAATTGTATATATGTATGTTTATATAGTGGCCAAAAATACTGATATAAAAATATCGTAATAAACACAAGTAAAGTGTCATTTCACCATTTTCTGCTGCTGATCATTATGAAAGTGATATAATCTTTATAATAATAGGGACAAAAGAAAGAAATTAAAGTCGCTAACGAGATTTTCTAAAAGATGTGAATAAAGACAAAGAATCGTATATTGCTTCGAATTTTCTTTTTTATATAATAAAGATACAAAGGTTGCAAAATTTTTATTTAAATCTAGGTCGATGAATTTTGAGCAATTTTGGACAAAGTAAGTGGAGCGGATACAGAGGGGGTTCAGTTAAACCTCAATAATCTAATGAAAATAGTACACTTTTCAGTGAAATAAACAACAACAACAAAAAAGAAACGACCGATAAAGCTGACCATTTTATGCGAAATAAACACAAACGTTTACAAAAGTTAACCCTGGTCAATACAAATCCTATATCCACCCCTGATAATGTCACTGTCCATTGCAGATGTGGACAGCAAATTGCGAAGGCACGTAATTAGTCTGATAAAGCGAGTCGCCTGTCAGCACAAGTTTTATACAATAAAAGAAGGAGCGGCACATTCTCACAGCATGGGCTATCCAAAAATGAGAGTTGTGGTGGTTTAGCTAATTCATAAGTAGAAGGGGTCTAGATTTATTTACTATATTTTTTTTCAAAGAAAGAACCAAATGAACGATAGACACAGCCAGTGGTGTACTGGCCATTGGGCATACACAAAGCCCGGTGGGCCGCCGCCAAAAAATCCGTTTTTACCGGTGTTGTACTGGTGTGAGCAAAAACCCCGGGCCTGTCCCGGCAGACCGCCGCATCGGTGGGCCGGTGGGCCGTCAAAAAATCCGTTTTTACCGGTGTTTTACTGGTGTGAGCAAAACCCCAGGCCTGTCCCGGCAGATAAGTCCAGGGCCGAGTTGCTTGCCCAGTACACTCCTGGACACAGCTGTGTTTATGTAAGTTGACTAGGCAACTGAATAGTGATGTTGGTTACAAATAATTCATGAACACTTTTTTGGGATGTTTACGGTCTGTCACATACTCCTATTTTGAATTAAACAGTTTTACTCAACCAGCAAAACAGTAAATATAACCAAACTCATAATAACGATTGTCGTCATCGTCGTCTCTGTCGTCATCATGATTATCAGCAGCAGCAGCGTCCAAGGTAACTGCTATTGCAAGAGTCTGGGACCTCACACTGCACTTTGTGTTAATTGTAACATATATTGTACAACTTAATGTTATCTGCACCTGCTAGATAACCATTTCACCTTGAGTTTATCAATCGAATTATATCCAGTTTAGAAAAAAAAGTCTACTCCTGTACACTGACTAAAGAAATTAAGATTAAACTAACACCGGGGTATACAAACTTAAACTAACCGTGCCTGAGTTTTTGAAGCAGAGATATATTTAGACCGTAGCGGGGGTAGCGTTATTCAAAACAGATCAGCTGTAACAGATATGTTTTTACAATGTCTATGTAACATTATACTTTTCATGTGCTTACATATAGAAATAAACGTCTCTATATGACCGGATGCGTCTGTCTCGAGAAAAATACAAAACAATTACGGAAAGAAACCAGCTTCTAATATTCTATACATTTACATAAACTGAAAATAAATTAAATCTTCAAATGATGTATCCTGAATATCGTCCGTGTTTTGTGGCCTAAACTCCATGTTAAATAAATAACGTATACGATACAAGACCAGTCTACTACAATCAAAACAAGACTGAACGGTTTGTATACACAGAAAAAGGAAATGACTGTACAAGATATGAGCAAGGCTGACGAAGAGAATACAGCCCTATAATGAAATTGTAACTTACTCCGTTATACAGGAGTGTCATTTTGTATTCACCAGTGCGGATCCATCTGTTTGGTTAATATCGACATGACCTTATAACAGCACGCTATCCTTTAGAAGTTAGAACACAGTTCCTGTCGATAATGCTCATATATTTCAATAATTCAGGGGAGACAAATCAATAAAAGGTTTATTGCAGTGTTGAACTGTCCCTCAAGATTACAGTTCTCAACATTCAAGTCCTTATCATAGTTTAGGCCTGGATATTTTGTTCATCTCCCTCTCGTCCTCTCTCTCTCTCATTTAATTCATAATAATTCCGGAAGGAAAGGGTCATGAGTCATATCTATTGTCACACACTATCAAAACTTAATTGAGATTGACCTTTCGATACATACTTGTTCAGAAGGACAATGATGTCACAAGGAGAGAAATTAACCTACAAAGATCGATCTTATTTTTAGCCCGGGCTACACATATGACTTTTGTCTGTTCTTGGTCTACAATATACATGATATATTATTACAAGAATGTATCAGACGAAATGATTAGAGAGGTCAGAGTCTCTTATCTTTACGTGTCTTACATCTCTTTAAACCTAGCCTAAATCACCACATCACTGCGTCCCGCGCACCTAACCACATTCATCCATCCATCCGTTCGTCCGTCCATCCATCCATCCACATGTCTATACATACATACATACATACATACATACATACATACATACATACATACATACATACATACATACATACATACATACATACATACATGTATATAAATACATCGATATGTACGTACGTACGTATATACATTACTCATGATATGGTTTGTTAGTGACCCACATTTGGATCAAGCATTAAAATCCCATTGAAACATTCATAGTTTAATACTAAAAAATATCTATTCAAGAATGCCTCATGATAAATCCAGTGGTTTTCCCATTGTCTGCGTTCCATCACTATCATTACTTGTGAAATCTCTCAAAGTTTGTGGACAATCTAAATCATACTGAATTGTTTTCATTCGGAGCGACCTATATTTCTTACTGATGCATCATGGCTCGTTGTATAAACGACGATTTCAATGTTATTGTCATATCATGATATTTCAATATTTCATGCTATTGTTATATCATGTTATTTCATTGTTAGTGTTATATCAGGCTATTTCATTGCTATTGTTATTATCATGCTATTTCCTCTTTAGTGTTGTATTAATGCTATTTCCATGGTAATGTTATCTCGTGCTATTTCCTTGTTAGTGTTATATCATATTATTTTCTTGTTAGTGTTATATCAGGCTATTTCCATGTTATTGTTATATCATCCTGTTTCCATGTCACTGCTATATCATGCTATTTCCATGTTACTGCTATATCAGGCTATTTCCATGTTATTATTATATCAGGCTATTGATGTGCTGATTTTATGTAGTCAAAGGACATCGATCGCGGTACGAGCAATATGGCGGGCCAGTGAAAAAGAAATAAAGAAACCTAAAATTTCAAACCCTTCTTTTGTCCTAATCTAGTAATTATTTTTACGAGAAAGGAATTTGGAAATGTTTTGCCTGAATTTATCACTCTTTCAGTCAAATCTCACAGTCTACCCAGGATATATCATGGCTGGTCTGGCAATGACATCTTTTCTAGTGTAAAGGAACAAGGAAGTAATTCATCACCCCTTCAGCTTTCTTTCCTGTTTCTCCTGGTTTTACTAGGCAATGCAACGGAGAGATTAAAGTATACTTTAAAGTATACTTGGATTGTATATTTGGATTTTTTAAATTGTAGCATTAATTGCTATTTCCTGAAAAAGGCAAGACAGAAGGCAAACAGATCCCTGACAACTTGAGATTGAAACAACTGGGCGGGGGGTGAAGCCCACAGAAACCTAGCTCTTGAGGCAGACAGCATGAAACATGAAGAGATGAAAAGTAAAATCACACCAGATTAGATTTTGAGAGTCAAGAAAGTACTGGATTCGAAGCAGTGGCGGCACGAGGGTTCGTGGCGTCCGGAGGCATTGTTCATTAGAGGCGCCCCTACCGAGGCGCCCAGGGCAATGTTCTTTAGTGTGCCCCTACTCTGCCACAGAGAACAGTTTTTATGTCAGTTGCCACCCCCACCCACCCCGTTCTAAGCCCCGGTTTCAGCTGCAAACAAAAATCTCCCGACAGCGCCCTCCCTTGCCTCAGCGCCCTCCCTTGCCTCGGCGCCCGTGGCAATTGCCCCTCGCCCGACTCCCCCCCCCCTCCCCCATCCCCTCGCGCCGCCACACACTCGAAGCTAACAGAGGTAAAACTGTTGCAGCCATCAAATCCTGGGCAGTCTCTATCATCAGTGAAACAGTTGGATTGGACCAATAAGACAGGTAAAAAGACATGGTAAAATAACTAAAAACCTATGGTACACTGTATACAAAAGCTGATGTAAACAGACTGTACGTTTCCCAGTAAGATTTGGGAATTAATCCTGATAAGCGCTGTACGCTCTGTAGAAGCAGAAACGATTTGGGTTTGGGATTTTACGGCACAGCAACATTTGAAGGCTATATTGTGTTGAGACAAGTAAAGTAAAGTGCCTTGCTCAAAGGCACAACACAGTAACTGATTTGGGCTGATCCATTGGTAGGAATCGAACCCGGACGCTTCTGGTCACGACGTCCAATGCTTCACCCACTGAGCCTCGGCCGCAGAAACAAGGAACTTAGAAAAGTATGAGAAAGTGATACAGAATTTCTAGCCTTAGTCCAGAAAGAATGTCTTCTCAAAGAACGAAATAAAGAAGAATTACTAGCAAAGAAAAAAACATCGAGAGAAGATCAGAATAAAGACAGAAGGTAATGAATTGACAATTTCCAAGGTGAAACAGAAAAGCAGGCCGGTGAGGGCATTTACAGAAGGCTCCAACTCTGAAAGAACTCAAGAAAGAAACACAAATATTGGTAGTGGCAGCGCGTGACCAGGCATGTGTGGTCAACAAGGTGAAATCAAGTGTGGAAATTTAAGATGTCTCACAATTGTGCAGAATGTGCAAGAGTTAAGGATAAGACAATTTTCCTGCAATGATCTGAGAATATAGCTACACAACCACCATCGCGTGTAGCGACTACGAGTAAATCGTTCATTTTGAATGATCACGTGTTGGACTACTGGGTAATGTGTATGTTGAAATAAACGTACAATAATACTTCGATAACTCAAACACCTACTGACTATTCGATATTACTGACTCTCTCAGAAACTGTGTGAAGCAATTTCTTATCAGCGACCATGAAAAACTCGAAACTACCGATAACTGGAACCCAAAATTAAGTCCTGCATTGCCTAGAATTTTCATAGTTCTACTGTATTGTCAAATTTGCAAATAAAACATTGCTCAAAGGTAGTAGAAAAATTGAATATTCTGGAGTACAATGAAATTTAATAGAACGATCCTTTCGTCCACGCGTAAAAAAACAAATCCATTGAGAAATTTATAGAAATTCAAAATACCATCAATATGTACACTACCTTTCTTACTAGCAGTATAACATTTTCACGTTAAAGAACATTAAAAATAAATATTAAAATTACTAGCGCATTCTGACTAGTATTATTTCACAAATTAAAAATTACAACACCAGTCATATCATGAGGCAATGTGAATTGTTTTTAAACATCATAAATAAGAACACAAAGCTACAATGTACTCTTCAACAGTTATAAAGAGGTGATAGAAATGTTTTACAAGCTTAACAAAGAAGCAGCAATGTCGATATCCAGAGATAACACATATTTGTTGACAAGTTTGGACGGGATAAAAGTGTGGTCAGAGCAAGTTGTTTGGAAGAATAAAGGTGGAGAGAACAAAGTGCTTTCTTTTTTTTATTTCAAACATTATAAGTGATATACTCTAATGTTTCA